>JAUBWS010051722.1:0-17832 GCA_032270445.1 Darlingtonia californica
AAGCTATTTTCCTGCCAATTTTCATTGGTTTTGCTTTTTTTTATCAGGATTTTTAAAGTGCCCCCCCCCCCCCCCGGATTTTGCAGGGGCCAAAAAGCCCGGGTAAAATAGGGTTAAAGTAATGCGAATTTGATTTTGTTTCCTTGTGAAATGAACGTTATACTTATGTTTCAACAACAAAACTTATTCGTTCGAATTTACGTGAAATATGTCTATAAAACAGCTTGTTTCGTCTATTTTTCACATTATCTCTAAATTTCAGAGTAAGATACTACCCCTTAACAATAACCTATCTGGCAACTTACCGACAATACTTATTATTATTGAAATTGTAAATGATGGTTGTATGAAATCAAAATACATTTCATCTAAGAATTCATCAACAAGTTGGCTACGTTCACATTTATAAGATCAATACTGAAATTAGCTTCTTTTTTCCTTCTTAAGTCACCAATGTTTATATCGGTGACTTCTTGGTGTCCATTTAAGATTTTTCGCTTCTTTTTTGCCCTGATGAAGCAATATTATCATTAGTTACGTCCCGAAAATGGCTGAAAATGCGAAAGGAGTTTTTCCCAATCCAAAGGGGGGAAAGTGTTTCTAGAAGAAACTTTTGTTACGGTTTTTGCTCTATCCACAAAATCCTTGTTTCTTTGTGAAAAGACTCTGGTGTAGGGTAAAATTGTAAATTGTTTTTTTAATTGAAACAGTTTAAATAAAAAGTTATGAATACAAGACAGCAAAGAAAACGACTAGAGCTGAGCTTTGTTAAATTAGAATCGTTTTTTCAACTAGCAATCTCTTATTATTACAAGGGAAAATATAGTATACCGATGACAGCTATAGTTGTCATGGAATTTCAAAAATGTTTACGGTCTTGTACCTCTCCAACGATTTGTAAAATCTTGAAAATTTCCGGTACAGAAAGGGTGAAAGAGGTATTTTTGAGTAAATCACAAAAAAATAGCCTGGTATTTGGAATCGGCATTCCTTATATGGCATAAAAGGGTCCTAAAAACGAGGTTTTGGTAATTATCAAGGGTCATGGTCAAGTATGCCAAATTCAATAAACAAACTGCTACTGAAATTACTATAGCTGTTGTTTGATTGCCATTGCTTATATTTAAATGCCATTTTTCCAAGTACGCATCTCTATGCGGGAAAAACCTTTCGATTATTCCATATTGAGGATTTGTAAAGTTGGTCTTTATTAGGTAAGGTCGAAATAAGAAAACATTATTTTGATCTGCTGAACAAAAAGCAGAAAATAGCCGCCATTCTCAAAAGTAGGAAAGCAGGAAATTAGGTTAGGTTTTTTTGAAATCGTTCCTTTCCAATTTTCATGCTCCACGGTGCTACTGAAAAACAAGGAAAAAAGAAGATTTCATTGTAAAAATTAGTCGCAGTAAACAGCCGCTTATGATTTTTTTTCTTTTTAATCCCAACATTTTATTCAGTTATTAGGTGAACTGTTACTTGATCGACATAATTTCGTCGTGATGACGAAATATATAAGCAACGCAGACAATTTGAAACTAATGATGAATTTACTTCGCGACAAAAGTCGAAACATACAATTTGAAGCTTTCCACGTGTTCAAGGTAAAGTTTATAAAATTTTACTATATTTACTCCGGCCATAACAGGGACTTACTGGTTTCGGTGATTTCTTTTCACTAGTTAGCCGCTGTTTAAGGAAGCTGATTATTAGTTCATTACGCACAGAGGCTAGCTCTCTTGTAGTAGGAGCTAAAAAGTTTCTAATTAGGTTACAATTTGTCAAGAAAATACAGGCTCTCAAAGTCAGCCAAATCAAGTGTTGTTGCTTAAGTTTGAGGGACCATATATTCGTTGTTAGTGAAGATATAAAAACATTCATACTTTTAAGACTCTCTCCTCCCCTCCTCCCCCCCCCCCCCTCCCCCCTTTAAAAGACCCCCAATAGGGGAATACCACCTAGATCACCCACCTCCGATTTTTGTAATCTCCAATATTGTACCTAACCACCTGAGTTAGTCAGAATTTCTCCCTAACCTCAAAATATGCCTGGCTTATTACTACTTAGGCCGTACACAGGCGAGCTTTCTGTCTCTCTTGCCAGTCATTCCTGTCATCATGCATGCTGCCAGTTCTTCTTTTGTACCAATGTTGGCAAATGTTTTGATTGGTCTTCCCTGTCGTTGTTGACCATGACTTGGTTCCCATAGCAAGTCAGTATTTGCCAACAATTCCTTGTGTCTTTGGCAGTGCCCAGTAGCACTCATTCTGGAGGCAATTTTGAAACTGATTCGAGGGAGATTTTTGTAGACAACTGCGTTAGGCACATTATCTTCCTACCTTTTATTCTGTACTGCCCGTAGCATTCTTGTATTGGTTCCATCAATAGATTCTTCTAGTTTCTTGGTCATAGTTCAGCTTTTTGAACCATATAAGGGTACGGTTTCAACAGTTTATTGGAATAAGGACAGCTTGGTTCTCCCTGGAAAGTTGGACTTTCATAAATTTTACATTCAATGCAGTGTTTTCGATGCCTTCCTGATCTTTATATCTTGTTTAGACGACTTAACCCAAGCACTAAGATACTGAAAGTCATCCACTTCCTTGAGCATTGTGGTATCGCCAGGTTTGAGCGGTAGACGAGGAAGCGGAACATTGCATGTCATGTACTCAGTTTTCTTAGCTTTTCCGTGTAGGCCGACTTTACTGCACTGGTATTTCACACTTTCTAGTAATTGCTGTGTCTGATCAATCGTATCAGAAAATAACGAAAATTAACTTCGAAATCTAAGTCTGTCATTTTTACAGCAGGGTATCTTGAAGATCGCCTGGGTGTGATAGTGAGTCCTAGATCAAATTCATGGTTTTCAATAGCTTGCCGGAGAGCAAAGTCTAGCACTATTATAAAAATATGAGGTGCTAAAGTGTCTCCTTGAAGCACTCCCGCTATAATTTCAAATGCTTCTGTAACACAATCTGGTGATATGACTCTTGTATTCCTGTAGACAGCATTGATTGCTCTGAGAAGGCGAGGAGGTATACCGTATGCTTCGAGAATTTTCATCATCTTGTTTCAATTGATGCTATCGAATGCTTTTCTGAAGTCAATGAATATTGAAACACCAGGAAGGTTATTTTCTTTATTACATCAATTATACAACGTAAAGCAATTATTTGGTAGAGTGTTGATCTGCCTGGTTTAAAACAATTTTGATTGGTTCTCAAACGATGGTCTAACTTTTCCGGGACTCTTATTATTTCTCAGGTTTCTTTTGGCTTTCTTTTGGCTTTCTGTAGTTCGGCCAGAGAAAATTTATGATCACTGTTACGTAAGTTAATGAAAACGTATTGTATCTCTCGTTAAGGCTACTGAAATGCTTAAACTAACAATTGACGCTGTCTTGGCTTCAAGGTAATTTTTATCTTGATGGCAATTCTGAACACGACTAGTCATTTCTAAAAGCTTCTGTTCTTTAAATCGGTCGTATGCGACAAAGAGATTGTTTTTTTCTGAGTTGAGATTAGCAACATCATCTGCATTGTCTCCTTATTTGTCTTTTCAAGAGCCTCAATAACTGCTTCCCTTGCTAAAGCAATGGTTGGTTTCATGGTTAAGTTTTCTCGGGAATCATCTCTTTTTCCACTGATTTTAATAAAGTTCTCGTATTGATCAGTTATGTCTTTAATATTACTTAGTGGTTCATATCTAATGTGAACCTCGATTGAATATCGTTGTCTTAAATTTGCATTACATGGTAATGTACTCTAGTAATATCTCATTGTCTTTTTTGTTTTGGCAATTCTTAAGCTAAGCTTGATTTTAGCAATGATTACCTGATGGTCCGATCCTACTGTTCTAAAACAACTGTAAGGTTAGGAGTTTTTCATGGAGTTTCTCCACTTCTGACCAGGATGTAGTCTAACTGACGTCTTTCACCTAAACCATGTCTTGGAAGGTCCAGAACCTTCTCTTCTTTTTACGGAATCGAGTGTTTGTAGTTATGAGGGTATGTTCATTCATGAGATCTACAATCATTTCTCCGTTTCTGTTGGTGTTGGAATGAAAAGAATAAGGGACAACACCAGCGCCACGCCTTGCGTTTAGGTCTCCAAGGAGCAAGAGGAAGTTATGAGCTGGAATGTTTTGAAGAGCTGAATGTAGATCATCATAATATCTTCCTACTCCATGTACATCAGCGACATTAGTTGGCGAGTATGTAACAATAACGGTTGAAGCTGGGTTACTTTCGAATTCAGCAGTTAAAATGCGGTCGGAACGGTGATTGATTTTGCGTAGAGCTCTACGTGCTTCAGAGCTAAGTAAGAAACCAATTCCGCCAACTGAAGCTTGCATCATATTTCTCCAAGCTTAAGAGACAAAGAAATATGTGTCATCAAATTCTTGAGGTTCAATTATGTTTCGATTATTTAAAACTCTATGACTAGCTCGTTCATCTTTTCACTAGAACTTCGTGGAAGCTGAGATAAAGACAGAAAATCAAAGAAAGTACAAACGAAGAACACGCAGAGGCTCAGTTCACGGAAATGAGAAATTACTTAACTGTGTGTCTATAAAGAAATGCTTTCTTTTCCTTCAACAAAACATCTATCCACATTGCTCTAGACTTGATACCAGATCTATAAGAGACAAAAATATATGTGTGGTCAAATTTTTGAGGTTCAATTGTTTCGATTATTTAAAACTCTACGATGTTCTTGTATTCCGACAATATCGATCTTGTTATGCTTCATGCAATGTAAAAGTTCAGTATCTTATGAATCGTTCCTTAAAATCATTGGATTATATACGGATGGATCGATAAAAACTTTAATAAATATCTTATGAACAAAAAAGATATTGAAGAACTAATTGCTGTGAACAGAATTTTAAGCTCTATCACATATTGAAAAATAATATTCATCACAGAATCGAATCCCTTTAACATAGACAGAAAAATATCATTTTTATTTTCTTCATTTCTTCATTTTTTCTTCGTTTTTTCTTCTTCATTTTCGAAATTTAAGGTTTTAAATTTGTTCCAATTCAGATTACCTTTTATTAGGTATCATTTTACAAACTTTCATGAATAATGATAAAAGTTTCCCAACTGTCACTCTTATGTCAAACATTGTCATCATTAACGCTGTTCAAGTCCTCTGAGGATGATCATGATATGATCATTGAAACGCTAGTCCTTGATTGTCTCGTGCACCATCGATGGTACCGCAATGTGTATGTCTAATGCATAAGTCGTGAGTTCAAATCTCACTTCAGTCCTCAGTTTTCCGAAAGTGAGGGTTGATCACGTGATCGTAAGGCACTCTACAGCGTTAACGATGACAATGTTTGACATACGTCCTCTGAGGATGATCATGATATGTCACCCTTTTTGAGACAGAGTTTAGTTTGATAATAATCCTTTTCAAAACGATTGACATTTCCAAAATCCTAAAGAAATACTGGTCAGATCATTGAAAGACCCTATTTAAGTATTAAGACCACTGAAGCTAAAATTACCACTTAGAGCCAGTTACCTTCAATTTCTAAAAGTAGTACGGCTGGCATGGCTAGCAAAAATCACAATGGCTGTTCCACCCTCGATTATCGGTTTTTTGCTCCCGTATTACCTGGTCTGTTATTGTAAATAAATCTCTGTTTTCGTGTCTTTTATGAACGTTAATGTCTTCATACCATTAAATAGCAATGTAGGAAAATTGTCGAATGAAGGAAATGTCATAAACTCGACGCATCGTATTTTAACACTCAGGCTACAGTCTGGTTAAAGGCTTTTGGTATCTGTCTTATTTCATTTATTTTGAGGTTCAGAATGCGCTTTCTATTTCTTCAGATTTACTTTTATTTCTCTCCGTTTATTAGTGTTTACTTACTAACTTAGGCCCTTTCATTCTTCCTGGAACCATCGACGTCTGCCTTCCAGCGCTGCTTGTTCTGTGATGATGTTATCAGCTGTCCCACGTCTTTTCTGTCAGCTTGATGTCTGCGTCTATGTACCGGCGCCAGATGTTAGGGGTTCTTCCTCTCTTTCTTTTTCCCTGTGGATTCCAGGTCAAGCACTGTCGTTGTATGTTGGTTTGCGCAGAGTATGGCCAAACCAACCCCACCTTCTTGTCAGAATCTTTTTCTCAACCGGACCTTGGTCTATTTGTGTTACTTTATCTTAATTTTTGATATTTTTTTACTAGGTTTTCGTGGCAAATCCAAACAAAACACAGCCAATTATGGATATATTGTTAAAAAACAAAGAAAAATTAGCCGAGTTCCTCATGAATTTTCATTCTGACAGAACCGGTAAGTTTTTTTTATGTTTTCCTAGTTTTAATTGCG
Organism: Darlingtonia californica; assembly: GCA_032270445.1. NCBI lineage: Eukaryota > Viridiplantae > Streptophyta > Magnoliopsida > Ericales > Sarraceniaceae > Darlingtonia > Darlingtonia californica. The sequence goes on from JAUBWS010051722.1 coordinate 6,343, forward strand.
CAATCAATAAGTGATGTCATTTTAAAGTTCAGAATGAATAAGTTATGAAAATTATTCGAACTCGAAATAAATTAATGACGGTGTTCCTGCGTGATAGTAACTTGAAAACGACTAGCTCGTTCATCTTTTCACTAGAACTTCGTGGAAGCTGAGATAAAGACAGAAAAACAAAGAGAAGTACAAACGAAGAACACGCAGAGGCTCAGTTCACGGAAATGAGAAATTACTTAACTGTGTGTCTATAAAGACATACTTTCTTTTCCTTCAACAAAACATCTATCCACATTGCTCCAGACTTGATACCAGATCTATAAGGTTTCTTTTAGCTTCTCTTCGCATGAAACATTCTTTGTGAACCTCATTTCTGTACTCCTAAAAGCAGTTTTATCAATCTGTATCTCGAGTCGAATCCAAAGTCTCTTTCAATTTTTCGAAGGCATGCTATTTAGAAACTAAGTGAGAATAGCACCTGATTTTGAAAGCCGTTAACATACCCTGGTAACCTATGTCAGATCAATCTGGTGGTAGGAAGTAGTTAGGAATATATTTTCTTATCTTCTGTGTTCGTCCGTGAATTATCTTACGTGTCTTGTATTTGGATGTATCATGTAATGTATGCGTTGTGTTTTTTATGTTACTTAGTCGTTACCACCAGGCTACTTGGAGTTTACTCCTAATACTACATATGTACACACATATACACATCTCAGGATGTGTGAGGTTCTTCCTGCCTGAGAGATTTTATTCGTTATTTCTCCACGATTCTACCATTATTTGTGGAGAACCACAAGACCTTCTTGTGGCGAGCTGCTTGGTTTTATTAGCCTGTACCAGACCGCCGCACCGGTACGGAAAATTTTAGACGTTGGTCTGTTACGGTTTAAAGCGATTTTATGATCCACTTAGTCCTAGTTTTTCAGGACTGGTCTTAGATGGAGAGTCATGATGTTGCTAGGTTACTGTTTTAATTGTCTGAGAGATGTACAAAATAAGATAAGATTCATAAATTTTGATATAAAAATCGCAGCCATAACATACATTGTAAATAAAGTATTGTTGATAAGCGTTAGCAATACTCATATCACTGGCCCATGTAATTACATCAGCTTCTTTTTGATCATACGAATATATTCAATATAGTGGGGAGATTGGTGAAAACATTGTGCTATTTAGGGTACAAGCATGAAACTTGGCACATACATTCCTTATCCCAGAATAAGTATTTAAAGCCTCAGACTCACTTTAAAAATGGCCCCGAACAGCCCCTGTGGAATTTTGGCTGTTTCCATAACAACCCAAAAAAATTCCTTAAAACACAAATATTTTTATATCAATCGAAAACTTATTAAAAAAAGAAGCAAATAATATTATTACACATAACGTTAAAAATGATCTGGTTTACATTTTAATCCAGGGTAAGTAGACGATTTAAGTAGTCATAAAATATATACCTAATTTATCTATAATAATTTCCATAGAAGATCGACTATTTAAATCAAAAATTATTATTCGGTCTATTTCAAATGAAAAACTCAAAACTGTATCTAAAAGAACACAACCCCTGGAAATATAAAAACTACAGAAAAAAACAAAATAACATGCATAAATCTAACGAATGAAAGTTGAACGTTCACAATCAGCTCCACAGTTGCAAAGTGCAGTACACGGTAGCGATGCTTTTACACATTTACAGCGGCCTCTACAACCTTTTTCCTGTTTGCACCCACATCGTACAAGCTCACTGCATATCTTGGAGGCTTCTGGGATGGTAGTCCAGACAATCTCGTAGTTCTCTTCCTCCAGAATATAACCCCATTCGCATGGATCAGGTAGGGTAGGTTCTTTATACAGTGATTGCGCCCAACAATGAGCCAACAAGCCTGGTAAACAGCTCAATGTACATGAAGCTTTAACCGTATGTAGGGGGTATGTTCTCGGGTAAACGTCCCTATTTAGCAAACAGTTCTCTTTGCAAACATTCACGTCACTGGTGAAACTTGTGCGGTCATACAACAAGATTACAAACCTTCAAAACAAATGGAAATTAGCTTCGACCTTTTACTGTGAAAACTAACTGTGGAAACTATTGTGAAAAGTCATACCAATTACAACAACATCAGTGTCGACAGTTTGGATCATAGCTTTCTTCAGTCTGCCATTGATTACTACATCGTATACATGAAGAAACGTTCGTGTATCTGCCTCTTCTTGTCTACAAGGCTCTAAGTCAGCTCTGTCGAAATTCTAGTTGGAAACTACCAACTCCTCTCGTGTTGAGACAACCAATTTGTCAGTTTGGATGAAAAACTATACCATCTGCAAAGAAGTTGAACAATTCTTGTTTGTCCTCGTCAACCCGCAGGAATGAATGCCAATGCCAATTATCTTTGAGGTCGGAAGCACGATATTGAAACACCGAGTTCGTAAACTTTCTCAACGACAGATTTTTTAAGAGTCTTTGCATGAATCATCGTCCCTAAATATATGCCTACTGGAATTTCTCTACACGTTGATCTTCGATTCTTTGTAATGTTTTGATTCTGACGAACACGTTACATACGGTTAAAAATCATCAATTGATTAATCGTTAATGTTGCCTGTTATAAACCTCGACTGCTTTTATTAATTAAGTTTTCCTGCAAAACTTAATCAACGAAAGATTTTACTGATGCAGGACAGGCTTATTTTGGTAATCCTCTGAATAACAGCCGTTGAAATCAGTTCTCGGATTGGAAAGGAAATCTCTTCGTAGAATTTTTTCTGCCTCAGACAAAACAAAAGCTTCATCGTCATATGTTTTTCATAGCAGTTTTTTAAAACAGTTCCAACGTTCTCATCAAATGTCAAATACAAAAACTTTTTGTCACTGTATTCTCGTAAATTCTCAACATGCGCCAACAATCTCTGTTTCAATTTTGTGGTATGGATTATTTCTGAGGTGTGTCCACCGAGTTCTCTAACCCTTTTCTTGTAGAGATCGGCAAGATCGACTAACTTGAAGTCATGATTAGTCCCGTGGTAATTCAATTGTCTGATAGCGATTGTCTAATTTCATACGATTAATCCGAAATAGCATAACTTACATGAGCAATTTTGGGAAAATAGTACCTCGTTTAATTTTGAAAAACGTCAAAATGAACTTCGGGTTATTTATCCCTAATTGCCCTGTAAGTCATGCTGTTACTATCACTAATTAATCGTGTATCACCAAAAATCCTGGAATAAATGATTTAATCGTAATCCAATTGGCTAAGAAATCATTCTGAAAACAAAAAGGCCAGGAACAAGATAGGATAGGTAGTAAGATAGAATACTATGATATTGCAAAATTGTTGCGATTTTAAATACTGTTTAGAGTTTAGAATCTATCTCGTCTATCCGATAAACCGTTAGAATAAGAACAATTGAGGCTCAAATTGACAAAAAAAATTAACAACAGACAACAAATGAGTAAATTCTCTCTGTGATGTCAACCAATACATTTTTCATTTTAGAAGATGAACAATTTAACGATGAAAAGACATACCTAATAAAACAGATCAAAGAATTGCAACCTATTGGTATATCTTCCCAATCAATTGAAGATGCATCGAATGGACCATGTGGAAAAACTTTGGATAATTTATGAGGATTTAGAGAGTCTAAAATCTACTCCTTTTGACAGCTGCAAAATCAAAATGTGTTTCAGTATTCTTGCTAATTGGAAGATGTATATTTAAGTAATCTTGAAATATTTAACAAGAAGACTTCATTGATCCCTGATCAACAATACTGTCGAAAACGCAACCGAACAACAACAGTGATCATACTTAATACGTTTTATAACGAAACCGTTCCACATAGCGTACCTTAAGCGTACTAATTTTCGCTGAGATTCAACTAGTCTATCCGATAAACCGTTTCGAGCTTTTTTGCCTTTCACTTGGTCTATCGCCTAACGTTCAGAGGTAAGTAATTTGGAAGCCTGCAAACTATAAATATCTATAAATATTTTTGCCCTTCTCTTGGTCTATCGGCAGACGTCCAGAGATAGGTAATTTAGCCTGCAAACTATAAATATCTATAAATATTAAACTTCGATTGTTATATATAGTCACGCTGATTGGTTGATAGTGCGAAACAAAGCGACGTGATTGGGTCTTTTTCCCTATTGTTGCGATGATTCTATTGTTATGATAGTAATATTGCTCTGCATTGTACGATTTTGACATACTAGGTTTTGGACGTGTGCCGATAGACCATGAGGAGGCCAAAAAGCCCGGAGCGGTATATTTGATAGACTGAGATTCAACTAGCTAGCCGAAATAACTTACTTAATGTCATTTGCCTTAGGCTTTATCCCTGGATTCCTCCTTGTGAAGATCTAAAATTATAAAAAATTATATACAAGCGAAAATTAGTACGCTTAAGGTATCACAGTGTCTTTATAAAAAACAATTATTGTATTTTCTTTAGGAAAACTTTGTTTCTTCCCAAAGTAGCAATTTTCTTTTGCTCTGGCTTTACTGGCCACCTTTTGCCAAAGTAGAATGAGCGCGCAGTTATAATTCCATGTGTTGCAACGGTCACACCTATGTTACACTCTTTCTTTTTTAAGAACACATTTTATAAGAACATTGAAACTCAGATTGCTAAGGACTTCGATTTAACGCTGAGGCTCAAATTAGTAGGATTGAAAGAAGAACAAAGTAAATAGTTACTTTAGAAACTTCTGCGGTTATGGAAACTGCAAAAGTTTTTTTCCCGGAAAAAGAAACTTTTTTTTCTAACTATTTGAGGAACCTGATATTTTATGGAACCAAGTGCATATTACGTAATAAATCAACAGATCCTGCACTAATATTTTAATTCTAAAGAAATTGCTACGAAGTTTAAAGGCTTTTCTTTTAAGCAGCTTTATAAAACATTCGAATTTCGATAATATGACATGGCGAAAAGAATGAACAATGACAAAAAAGTATAACAAGTTGAGAAAATTTAAAGCCGAAGAATAAAAAAAGTTGTTCAATGTTAAAGCGATATTATATACGTTTTGGAGGTTTTTATAATTTCTGGGCGGTTGTTTTAAATTCTTACATATTGAAATTATTCCGAAATTTATTGCGCATTTTCGGGTGGCGCAAAAGTTGTTTCCCGCAAAAAATTGTTACAAGTGGGAACCGCAAAAGTTTTTTTCCGCAAAAATATTTAATTTCCATGAACACTTTCTTCCTCTAAAATATCAAATTAAATTGTAAAGAAGCTAACACAATGTTTAATGCAGTATAAATGATTTAGTTTATACCAATTGCCCGAGACTAAATTGAAGAACCATCCCTCAATAATAATAGATGCAAACAGGGTGATAGCTAGAAATAAAATTCTGTGTCTGTTAGGTTCTAATTGGGAAGTAATCATCCAAGCGCAGGGCCGGCGAATTGCTTTCAAAAGTTGGGGGTAGGGCATTTATAACATAGTGACTAAGGAGGCCTCACCATGGTTGGGCGGCCAAGAAATTTTTTAAATATTGGGGGTCTACTTTGGCTAGAAAGTAATCTTAATTTTATATTTAACTATAATTTACAAAAAAGAGATGTTTGAATTGGGAAAGTCCCTTAGTAAATTGAATTGGGAATAGTCCGTCAAACGGACAATATTTGCGCTAGCTAACACCCTGGAAAAGAATACTTATTGCAAAAACGTTGAAATTTTAAATATTGTTTAAACTTTATAGAACGAGAATTATGAAGAAGAATTGAACAAAAAAAGAAGAACTCTAAATCATCTAAGCAATGATTATCTACTTCTTAAATATAAAAAAGAGTGTATGCTAACGTATTTTATAAAAAAATACTGTGGAACCCAATAACACAACTTTCATTAATTTGAAATAATTTGATTTGTCCCTTCACGAAGTATCTCTAAATAAAAGTCTCTCGAATATTCGCTGAGTTGAACTGTTTTCTTTGGTCCTTTGGAGGTTCGAGCTATCGGGAGTGTACTGTAAAGCAATTTCCGATAACTTAACGTAATTCGTAACAACTTCAACGTGAAATGTTATTGAGTAGCTAATGCAAAAGGTGGTAGGTATCCGGTACGTAATACAAACAGCTGACGTAAAATTGTATTATTGTAATAAATTAAAAAATATTTCAATACAACGCATCTGGCATGAACTGTAAGAAAACTTTTACTATAGTTTATATTTTAACATTAATATGTAATTGGACTATAGTAAAAGTTTTCTTACAGTTCATCCCAGATGCGTTCCCGTGGTATACTATTCAAAGATTTGTAGCTTTCGCTGCGAAATAGTTTACGGCTTGTAATTATAAGTTAAAGAATAAAAATTGATTACTTGGATTAGTTGGAAAATTAACGTGTATGGATTTTGAAATTTAAATCGTCAGTTAAGGTGACAGTATACCATATTTCAAAAAATTATATAAACTAAAAATAATTTTTCCTTGAAATCCCAAAACAGCTGTCATTTCGAGTCATATTTTACCCAATTGATTTAAAAATGAAATAGAAGTGTCAAGCAACTCCCTTGAATATTTTTCGCTCATTTATTTGGAAATAAAATTGTAAAATTCCTTTCAGTATTCAAAAAGGTACTTACTAAAAAGCGGAACGACCTGAAACCACCTCAAACGAGCCACTTTTAGGGATTAAATGATTCAAATAAAGTCTAGGAAAAGTTGACTGACACGTGTCATTGCTGTCAACACTTGTTAGGCCCAATTTGGTCCCAAAAATTAAAAGTGCTAATTTTTGGCTGAAATTTTGCACAGTGACTAATTTAAATATGCTGAAGTTAATGATACCATTTAAAATTTCTAATTTTGAAAATTAACACCGTTAGGCCCAATTTGGTTCCAAAAAGTAAAAGTGCTTAATATTCATACTTAAAATTTTGCACATTGACTAACTACTAAAAATGTCCTGAGATTTGGTAATAATGAAGACTGATAACAATTTTTGCGTAATTTGGATACCATAATGTCATTGTGCGTACTATCACCGATAATTTTCCTGCCGGGAATAACCTGATATTCAGATCGGTTATCTTCTGCCTGGCACGATTACGCTCTAAAGGCACAGGCGAAGAAAAACGTTATTTTTTCCATGTGAACTTTAGAGCTTTAGCATGTCGGTTGGAAATTAAATATCTGAACTTCATTTTAGTCAGGAAAGCCTTATCGCACTTAAATTAGCAACAATTCGGGCAATAAATAAGCACCCTTAATTTTTTTGGACAAAATTGGTCTTAATAGATGTTGGTTTTAAAAATTAGAACAATTCTAAACGTCACCATCATTAACTTCAGCATATTCGAATTAGTCGCTGTGCAAATTTTCAGCTAAAAACAAGCAATTTTTCGGTATTTAAGCCTAAAATACTGTCTTTTCAGGTCAGTGTGAATTATGAGTGAGTCATTTATTTTGACATCCGTTTACAAAATTCCTTAGAGTATTCAATTAACCAGTTTGGACATATAAGCTTTTTAACGCGATTGCTCGGTATTTTAGCCTAAAGTACTGTCCTTTCAGGTCAAAGTGAATTATGACAATACCAAAATGGTTTAGGTGTGTCCAAAAAAACCTTACTGAGAGTGGCTAAGTCATTTATATTATTACATCTAATCACAAAATTCCTTAGAGTATTCAATTAACCAGTTTGAACATAGGCTATTTTACACGATTTTTCTGTATTTTTGCTTAAAGTACTATCTTTTTAGGTCAAAGTAAATTATGACAATACCAAAATGGTTTAGGTATACCAAAAAACTATAATGAGAGTATCTAAGTCATTAGATTCCGCGCTCCAAATCGACTACGCCTGGAAAGCCAATTTCAACTAAGCGTAACATAGCGAGGTTAAGCAAATCAAAATCTACGACGTATGACGTTGCACAGCCGTTCTGGAAATTAGCATTTCAAGAAACTTTCAGCAGCACAATCGATCATTGTCTAAGTTCGGCTGCCGGTACGTCGTAGATTTTGGTTTGCTTAACCTCACTAATCCCTGGTAGCAGCAAACATATCAAATCGGTTGCCGTTGTAATAAACACTCGCTTTTTTTTATAATGGTAGCATTTTATGCTGACACAATGTTAGCATTTTTATGCTGACATTATGCTGACGAGTTGTTATCATCGGTATATTTTTTCAAGCCAGCTATTTTGTGGTGTGATTTCATTGCAAGTTAGAGCCTAGACTATTTGATAGTCCGTGTGAGAAAAAGCCGTTAGCGTGCGGGCGAAAATAGGTCTGTCGCGCGGGAACGGGAATTTTTTAAAAGGGAAGGAATAAGTTTTCCTCCTTTCCGGGTGCCGTCCGCTGCCGTGCGCAATTCCCGCCGCGAGTTCTCTTAAACTTAGAGTCCCTTTAACTTAGAATATGGAATAGTCTAGTTACAGCCAGGCGTTCCGGTTTCAAAAGAGCCACGGGATAGCTCATTAAGATCCGTGTGCGTGAAACGTCGCATCCAGCCATTCAGTTGTCATTGCAAGCGTTTGTTATTTGCATTTTGAGAGTTCGATTCCTCTTCAAGCAAGTGTATACTTTTTTCTTTTTAAAAAGTTCATTAGTTGCTTCAGTCTTGTTTTATTATTGATACTGCAGCACCAACTAAAAATGGGCTTTTCCATTTTTTATTCATACAGGGGTATGGATAAACTTTTTGGCCGCTTGAGAAAATCTATGTTCAAATCAAAAAAACCCTGGAAAGTTAGCCTGTCTGTACTCCCTGGAAAAAGATATTGCTTCAGTGGCTGGATAACTGAAAAAAAAAACCCTTACCCACTGGAATACATCTAAGAAAGTTTTGTACACCCTCGAAAATCATTCAATAAATACCCCCTGGAAAGGTTCATCCATACCCCTGTACGGAAAAAAATGGAATAGCCCAATAAGCTGGATAAGACCAACTTCACTGGTTTTTTAAAAGTTGTTTCAGTCTTGTTGACTGTAGCACCAACTAAAACTAAGCTGGATAAGACCAGCGTCACTGATATTACAAACCGGCATACTACAAATCCGCATATTCCAAACCGGCATATAAATCAGCATATTACAAACCGGCATAATAGAAATAATCAGCATATGAACTGTACGCCAGCTTTGATTTTAGTACTTTTGATCTCAAGATATAGTTGTGATTATAGCTGTAGTATTCAAAGTCATAGTGAAGTAGAAGAGAACCAACTTTTTATTTTTCCACGTAAATTCTTGTGGTATTATAGTATGTTCTGCAATCTAAATAAGCCAATTAACGTGACCCAAGGCTCTTTCTCGCAAGCAGACCTTAAATTTGGGTATTCAGCTGGTATGCAATGCTCTTGTAATTCAACATTTGCAATATGTTTTTCTAAGTTTAAACTTATTAATCGTTGGACTACCTCTGACATAGATTATAATGAAGGCGATAAAAACTTTTGGGGTATGTTTAAATTCCATTTAGTGATCAATTTCCTCAAGATATACAGTACTTATAGAACGACAAGAATCAAAATTAGAATATTTGAGTTTTGATGGGGAGATTGTAAATTATGACATTGCAATTAATTTTGTGTCTGATGACCTCCTTTTTCAGCATGATGGAGCAATTATAGTGATAAACGGGTATAGCATCGGTGTTATTTTCCATGGAAGAGAGTTTTTTCTTTTTGACTCGTACAGTCAAGATAATTTAGGCCAAATAAGTCAGAATGGAAAATCAATTTTAAAATGCAATTGTGTTGTTTTGTTCTTTCAACTCGTTCAATAAGTCTTCATGGATGCCACCATAAGACCAAGATGGGCGCCTTTTCTCATAATGAAAATATCTGCCTTTTTAACTGTGTTTATCTGTTTATTCAGAACAATAAAAACAAATATTTTGAGAAAGGTCATTTACGAAAACGCGTATTTTTTACCACCAGCTGTATATTAATCTGTCAACGTAGTGCCCGGTGGACTTCATCCACAGATCACCCAGAGAATTTGAGAGAAAAAAAAAGACAATTCTAAATGGAATAAATTCGTTTTAAATACATTTTTAAGATAAGATTACAATTTCATATATTAAATAAGGTGTTGACAATAGTTTACTTAATTCATAATTTACTGTTTGACTGATATACTATTTCAAAGAAGAATGAGAGAAATAAATAAAACGCTAACCTCTTGCTTACGGCGATTTGTCAGAAAATGTTGTGAGAATCGTGACGCACTCTTGGTCTTTGTTCTTCGGAAATCTCAGCACGAATCTGAGCAAAAACTGAAGATCGCCGTATTTAAGAGGCTTGAAATTGAACTAGAATCTTATTGGTTGACGCTCGAGGTTGACGCCTATTGGCGGATTGATTCTTACAAATGTGACTTGATTGGCTTATATGTTAAAGTACGGCAGGTGTTTTGATTTTGAATAGAACGGATGATAGGAGTTTGTTTTTGCTTTGTTACTAACGTAACCTTACATCTTATTGGATAGAATGTATCCGTTTTATTATTTAGCTAGTTTATAACGGCAGGTGTTTCTATTTCCCCTTGAAACGTGATCTAATTGGTACGTTAATTTTAGACTTATGTCCTTTGGACTTCTGGTCACGTTTCACGTTTTAAAGTTACATCATTACCTCAGCGCTTTGAGCGGATGAGGTTTTAAAATCAGTGTTTCGCGGCGGTACGTGGACAGAATTCTGGTAGCGCAACTTATGACTTTCAGCTTTAATCATATTCCGCGCGGAATTCGTAAACAGAGTCATTTTGATTGGATATTTATTTATCTTAAGCCAATCAAAAGCTCTTTTGACATATTCCGTGCATTCCGCGCAGAATATTTTGCACGCCATGATATTACTGTTAGATTTCAAAATGGCTTTAATTCCAAGAAAAAAACCGAAGTTCCAAGATCAAGGACAAGGTAAGTGAAAGAACTAGACTATCGATATCGGTTTCATGAGCACTAGGAAGGAGAAAGTGAGACATCTTTTTATGTCACCTTACGACACAGATACTTCAAAAGGATATTGAATTAAAGGCTATAATTTAAAGATAGGAAAGCTAGATTATCAGCAACTAACTGTGTGTCAAGCCAGATCTAAGTCCTAACTTCTTTAAAATCTCCTGATGACCATCGTCCATGCCACCATGCTGAAATTTAGTTTTTGTCCTGGAATTTGTTTTTGTTCTGGAATTTTCATGTTAATAAATAAGCCTTACAAATATTTTTCTGCACTGGTTTGTGTGACATATTTTGTTTATATCTAGAGAGTTTAAGATTACCAATACTAATCAAGGGATTTTCATTATAACTCATGAATTATTAAGGTTTTATGTTAGTTACCTTAATAATTATTTATTATACTTTAATATTTTTCTTTAAAAGTTTTGTTGTGCTTTCATCTAGATTCTCTCCAGATCCTTGGTTATATTGTGTTCGTCAGTAAAATTAAATCTGGACGAAAGTGTCAATATTTTGATGTTACGATTGTCACCGAAACAAAAGAAACAAGAGTAGTCTGTT
>JAUBWS010051744.1:0-32851 GCA_032270445.1 Darlingtonia californica
GGTTTTCAGATAAAACGCGAGCAATAGCTTTGTCAAAATAATATGCTGAACATTTAGTTGAGAATTTATCGTATTCTTTGATGTTTTTGATGTTGAACGGGAGTTCGTTGTAAGATTTGCCAGCTTGATGGGCGAAAGACCCTTCAAGTTGTGTCTATATTCAACTCGATTATTCACCATTTTGGCATATTTGGTAATTTTAGTTGTTACAAAAATTTTGAAACAAGCCATTTCAAATTTTGCATATGTAATAAAAGCTTCCCCGTCCGCAAAATTTTGTAAAAGCTTCCAAGACATTGGCAATAGACAGGTTTGGTCACGCTTCTTAAGTTCAATCCCATATCAGTAGAATTAAAATTCATAGAATTGCTAAATATTCCTCTTTAGTTCTCAAACTTGATTCTAGTATCAAGCAGATTGCTGGTTTTTAAAAATCTATAGAAATATTCGATATATTGATATTGTGTGGAAGTAATTTTTGCGGAATTTATTTTTCCAAAAACTTTTCTAATGCGTGAGACTTGGTGTATGTGCGTTAGACTATAGACTTATTCTATGTCCACAAGCTGCATAGTTACTTTGTTCTTAACCGGTTCGGTACATACTTGGCTAGTGTCAAAACGCCGAGCGACGTCTAACTTAAAGGAACTCTAAGTAAGTTAAGGAGAACACAAAAGTCAAAAGCCAATGTCACTTAATGCGAACAACGCAAATGCGAAGAACACATATAGTATTAGTGCTAAGCTCATAGCTGCAGATGGTACGGTGAAACCAGAAACAAAAACGAATAGACGAGGCATTGACACAAACAGGACAGGGACAAAACAACGACAATAACATAAATGGTGAATAGAGGAATAGGGAATGAGGAATGTGCAGAAATGTATAAAAGTTAGAGTATATTTGTAAGCATAACTTACTCTAACTTTCAACTTCTTATTAAAAAAATTAAAATGCACTTTTCTAATTAAAAACTCAAAAGAATGATAGATGATAGCATAGGCTATCAATTTTAAAATTATTATTATTCTAAATCATTATCTTTAAAATTCCGGAATAGCTGTTCCGCCATTCCGGCGCTCGACACTAGCCGCTTTCACCTTTCGTAATTCCGCCGAGAAATAAAAAAACGCAACCATGCTCCAACAAAAAAATATCCACATTCCGCACAGGCTGATTCCGCATCCATTTGAAAAACTGAGAGCAATGGATTGTTTGTCCAAACGTCTTGACATCAGCAAATAATTCTATTATAGAAGTGAATCAGCAGATAAAAGACATGTTTTGATAAATATGACGAACGTGACGTAAACGAAAAATTCTAAACCAAAAATATTGGCAATGACGTAATGCATTTCTTTATGCTCCCCAATCCGGTTTTCCAGTAGTAAATACAAAACAAGATGGCGTTCACGAAAGTTGTACAACTTAGATTTAGAATACAAAATATGTAAAACCAGAAATTTATTGGAGTTTAAATGAAAGTTTTTGAAAATGGAGGGATGTCCAAAGACACAAATGATCAATTTTGACTTGAAAGAGCCAGCACTTATTGAAAATGCCTTTGAAAAACCTCTTTCACAGGTACCATAATGCTGTTTGTAGTCTTTTTTAGTAGGATTAGTTTTCCATCCAGGTCTCTCGTATTTAAAAGACCATCTACTTTCTTCAATATTAAATGAATACCAATCAAATACAAAATGAAAATCTCAGGTGCAATGCACAAGAAAGAAAGATATAAAGTGCTCAAGTAAGAGTGGAGTGAGGTGGAGTGTAGTGGCAAAGAGCCGCATCTCTCTCAGTCTCACGTCTGAAGACAACACTGCTTAGCTGATACATATGTATATGCTATATATAAGTGGGGCAGCATTAAATGGACACCTTATGAATATTGCAAATGTTCATAGGTATAGACCATTTTCCATGTTTACATCTTACTTTAGGCACTAATTATATTCTGAAATACAAATTGTGTATTTTCCCTAAGGTTTATTGCCTTCATCCATTATTCATAAACGCAAATGACTTCAGGTAATTAGTGCATTGTTGTAACCATTTTGTACTCAAGGCAATAAAAATCGGAGGCAACGTGGAGGCATTGTTAACTTAATGGCCTGTGAAGTTTATTTATGTCACTTGTGTTTTGATTGTGAGTGATTGAGGAAAATGTAAACATTATATGTCATAAGAAAATCATCTATGCTGTTCCTGTCCCACTTCACCCCACTGTCCCATCCCTGATTTAGCTGCAATGTGTTACAAGGTTAGCAGACATCGGAAAAATGTTTTATTCTGGTCAATTCAAAATGTATAAATATATACATTTAAAAATAATTTTTAATGATAATTTCATAAACGGTAGTAACTTCGCCCAAAATTCATAAACATAGCATTTCTCTAAAGAAGAAAATGAAGAAGAACAACAACATTTCATTTTAGTTTCCAAAGTATTTTTTTATACATTCAACTATTCTAGATTAAAAAGTATATATAAAAAATTTTACAAAAAAATATCTTTGTTCTTCCGTTATTTTGTTTCTGATATAACCCAGTTTGAAAAATCAGGGTTTTCTTCTTTGTTCTTTGGAAGAGTGCGATCCCGAAAGTTCATTTGGGTTGTTTATCATGTGTTAGATGGATGTGAAACACTCCTAAAAAGGAGAAGAAAAAATGTTTACTCAAAATTATCCTAGAGAGATTTTGAAAAGTGGGTGAAGTTATTATGCTAGGACAAAGTTTCTAACTTTTACGGTAGTGTTAAGCCTGCTTTTACTGGAACTGAAAAAGGCAAAAGCCATGCTTGATCCTTTTTCTTTGCTTTGCTTTCACTAATAGATTCCTGCCCAAATCACCGATCAAAGTAAAAAGTTTACAGCAGAGGTTTCACCTCAAAATTTAAACAAAGCTTCTATTGCCTGTAACTTAGCAAATACTCTTTGTTTTTTCTTAAAAGAATCAAATTTTGTTTGGACACACCGATCTGGGATACCAAGGTCTGGGTATAATACAACCCTGGATAAACCCTGTAAAATGTACATCACCCGTACAACCCTGTAAACGGCTTACATTTTACGGGGTGCGTCTAGGGTCTTGGTATATTCTTTACTGATCAAAATAATCCAGATCAAGTTGACTAAGATCTTGGTTTTTTGTGGTCATCTTCTGAAAGTAAAACAGGTCTCTCATTTAAGAAAGAAGTGAAAACGCAAGCATTGTGTTGGTGAGAAAGTTTGATTATGTGATCATGAAATGCAGTTTTATACCTCAAGAATTATCTCAAATCCAAAACTTGCTAGGGATTAAGAAACAGGGTAAAAATCTCATACGTAGTGGAAAAACATGTTCAATAGAGTTCTGTCACTTGTGAAATAGTATATATAAAAGGTGATAATAGTGATAAAGAATATATTATTCATTCAGTCCTAATATAAGATATAATGCAAAATTTACAATTGAACATATTACAAACTGCTTTATTTTGCATACTCAATCTTTCACAGACATTGAAATTTTCACCTTGCGGTTATGCAATTGCGTAGTTCTTAATAAGAGGCCTGGTAAAAAATACACCTTTCTTTAAAATCAGGGTATATTTCCCAATCGGGTTACATTCTCTTTCTG
Organism: Darlingtonia californica; assembly: GCA_032270445.1. Taxonomy (NCBI): domain Eukaryota; kingdom Viridiplantae; phylum Streptophyta; class Magnoliopsida; order Ericales; family Sarraceniaceae; genus Darlingtonia; species Darlingtonia californica. The sequence continues at coordinate 3,622 of JAUBWS010051744.1, forward strand.
CTATGACTCCCAATCAGGAACACAGAAAATCCATGCATATGTTGTGGCTTGATCAGGGAACACATTCTTGGTCACCTTCAGCCCTAAAATTCTGGCTCCTTTTCATATAAAGGGTGAGGTCAAAAAATATTTCCTGAAGAGGAAAGAAGGATGATAAACATGTGTACATGTTTTGATTTTGAAAGTCTGGCTTCAATCAACAAGAAAAGCTAGAAAATACAACTCAATATAATTTTTAATTGCTACTTGTTCAACTGTGACATTTCAGATCCATTCATACATAAGTTATTAAAATTGCTGGGGCGAATTGTGCCAATATTTATTGCATCCTCTTCAGTTCTATAGAGCGATATATAATAACATAACACATTGCATTGAGCTTGTGAGACCAGATCATGCACAAATCTTTTTCTGATGAGGCTGGACTTAAATGATTGTTTGTTTGCCGTCATCCGACCGACTCTACTTGAAAGGGCCCGACTGAAAAAATTTTATTACTCAAAGTTCAACCGAATATTTTTTTATTCTTCAACAATATAAATAATGATCTTTCTCACAAATAACATGAAAATTGTGACCAAAAAAAGTTTTTCCCGACCGACCGACCGTACTTTTTTTCTTAGAGTCGGGTGATGGCAAACCAACAATCATTTAAGTCCAGCCTGAGCTATAAATCAGCCCAGTCTAGGGAGAAAAATCCATGGCATGGAAAGACTCCAACAGATTTTAATTGTGCCTTTGGCACACCATCAAGTTTTCAAGCCTCAACTGGTTTGTGATTTTTTAATGAATTGATTTGTTTTGGTAACCTTTAAACCTTGGTAAACAGCAAATATATCAGAATTTATTTTGTAAAAGGACATTACAGGAAATACTGTAAATAAATAAATAATAGATTTGGTTGTAAGATGAATTTTGCATTTCAGTTTTTTTTTAACGTAATTATTTTTATTTTAGTACATTCAAGGATTTTACCATGAAGACCCTGGCTCATATAAAAATGAAATTCAACAGATAACAAATTTACGAAAGGTTAGTAGTGTTAGAATTTTCACTGTTGATAATTGACCTAAAAAAGAGTAATTATTGATAGAAATTACACAAAATATGCATAGAGCTCTGTTTTTAAATTTTTTTACCACATTCAAATTCAAGACATTATTTTTTCTTAGAACATTGGTAACATTCCTCATGATATACAAGGATGTAAAGCACTTAGACGATACTTCACACAACTGTACTATTTACAATCAAGGTTTCCTATGTATGAGGGTGGAGAAGCATCAGTTCCTTTTACCTGGTAAGTAGAAGAGGGTATTAATTAATTCATACGTACCATATGCTTTTGAAACAAGCCCTAAATTTTATTAACTATATGACTGTACATAGTTGTTGACTTGAATCACCTGTTAAAAAAATAAAAACATGAAACATCTAAAAAAATCAAAAAATTACAGAAGGTCAAAAACTGACAAAAGATCACACTAAAGGGAATCAAAAATCGCTAAAAATAAAAAATCATTTGCTAAGTAGATTGATCATAGAGAATGATTTTCACCTTACATTGCATTAATATAGTATCTTTAGCAATTGATAGTGTTTTGCATATTTTTAAAAATATCCTTTTTTTAAACTTTGTTTGCTTGTCACACAACAATTTTCTTATAGGTTTGATGTATACAATGGGGATCATGTACAGTATCAGGATATCCGTTATGAACAAGCATGCATCCTTTTCAATATTGGTGGCTTATACTCTCAGCTTGCGGGAAGAGAAAATAGAGCATCTGATGAAGTATGGAAATGTGCAGTTTTTAATTTAACCCTATTCAGCCTAGGCTTTTAAGGGCGATTCAGGCGAATCGCCCCCCCCCCCACCCCATAACTTTTCTAATGTTTCTCATTCTCAAATGTAACTTAGCACACTGATGCAACATGATTCAAGGAACATTTGTGCAAAGTTTCGTGTAAATTGAGTCACGTGATCACGAGTTATGTAACAATGACGTCATAATTAGGCTGAATAGGGTTAAAGTTTTAAAACCAATGGAATTATTTAAATACCTAATACCAATGCTGAAGCACATTTTCTCATTGATCAATACATAATCTTTTTAGATGAACATTTTCTTAAGAGGTTTTATACAGTAGGTTCAAAATTTAGCAAAATTTAAGCCATTGAAGCCTATTACCACGTTTTCTGTATTACTTCTTTTCTTATTTTGTCCAGGATGTTTTCAATTAAGCAATCTTCCAGGAAAAGTAATACCTGGGACATACTGTCATGTGTTAATATTTTGATATCTTCTATTTTTTAAGAGTTTGAAAACAGCTGTTCAGCATTTCCAGTCTGCTGCAGGAGCATTCCAATACCTAAAGGTAGTTTTGTAGTTTTTTTAAATTTGCTTTAAAAAGATTTTTATTTCAGAAAATAGGCAATCGTTATATTGTAAATTTGTTAACTTGCAAGTGGGGAAATGTATAGGAGTCAATGAAGTGATTATTTACCCAGGATAGCCTTCTTCAGTTCTTCATGAACTGTTATCAATGAGGGTACTTCCTTCCTGGAAACACATCAGAGTACCATGCAGAATTAAAAGTGATTGGGGAAATTCACTGACGCAAAGCCTCATAAGGGTTTCGAACTCGGAACCCCCATTCAGGCAACGTTATATTGTAAATTTGTTATATTGCTAGAGGAATATGTATAGGAGTCAAAGTTTTTGAATTACAAGCTGATAATATTGTTAAAGTATAAATTATCAAATGGTTTAAATAGAATAACTAACTTCATATTGATGGTACGTCTATTAGGAACTAGCTTGCTCATAATTTTAATTTTTTATTTCTATTTTGTTTGTAGGATAATTATCTTTTAAGTGACTTTGTTGATATGACAGAAGAGATACTGGCCTTAAAAATTAAAATAATGCTGGTAAGTTGTTTGCTGATCAGAAAATACTTCATCTTCCCCCTATAACACTTTTAGCAGGCAAAAACAAAATGCTATTCTTGAAACATAAAACAAGTCATAAAAATTATCAAAATCCTTAGAACCATCAGACTCAATAAATGGTTAAGTCTTATGGTTTTAAGGGTTTTGATAGTTTTTATGACTTGTTTTATGTTAAATAACATTTTTGTTTTTTGCCTGCTAAAATTTTCATAGGGGGCATGTATCCATAAAGTATGTATGTAGGTAGAGTTGTAGGGTTCTTCCAAAAGTGTACAATGGCATATAATGGGAGGGGTGCGGAACTAAAGACAGTGAGTATTATGTGCTCATGATTTATTTCTGTTCCTTTTACCACTCTATCTCTGCGCGGTTCTTTAAAAATTAAACGCATAGGAGTACAAAAATAACATTTTTTGGAGGTCAATGGAAAAAAATTTGTTCTGTCTGTTTAGAATGTAAGGGTTTTGACATTTATCATTTTTTACAATTTTGGTCAGATAGCTCAGTCGGTAGGGTGCTCACATCGGAATCGTAAGGTTCCTGGTTTGAGCCTGACCCTCATCCTCATCATTTTTTTGTTAATTTCTTCAAGTCTCTAACAAAATTTACCAGTAGTTCACCTCTTTGACTATTGATGGAATTTCTGTTTGTTTTAAGGGACAAGCTGTGGAATGTATTTTGGAAAAATCAATATTAGAGAACAAAAATCCAACATCAGTGGCTAGAATTGCGACACAAGTAACTTAATAATTTCAATTTTCTTACTCATCAGAATCAGTGACTAAATTGTATCTCCTTATAGTCAATTATAAGCATCAACTTGAAACATTAGCAAGCATATTTCTAGATTTTTCATTGTTGCCTAAAGCCAAAAAGTTTCTGTGACACCATTCTTTTTTTATTAATGATTAACCTTTCATTAAAGGTTTTACCAATTATCTAATTTTCCAACCTTTACCATCTTGGAAAAGATATTTGAAATTAGTGATGATAATTTTTTTGTTGATAGATTGCCACAACATTTACGGATTGTGTGGATTTACTTGGACGGCCAGGAACAGCGGAAATGGGATCAGATTTAAGAAAGGTAATCATAGGTATGAGCTAGACTAAAGAAGCCCGCAAATAGTAATTAGTCTCTTTAGTTTTCAATGTCAAATTTTGTCCTGAAACAAAGTAAGCCACAATTTTAAATAAATTTCAAAGTAACAGTAGGTTTGGAGCCTTGTTTGTATAAGTTCTATTACTTAATTGCGCTTCCCTGATATCCTAATTCGGTTAGACGATGAATGTTGTTTTTCAGGCATGGACAAAGCATCTAAAAGTAAAGATTTTGTCCTATGAAACCATTTCACATGTGAGTATTAACTATATACCTAACTGGACTCTTTTTAGAATTAAAAGAAAGGGAAAATTTGACCTCAGGCTGTTGTCTACATGAGTCTTCCAGCCTGATTTGTTCTTATTTCCACAACATGGGAAACATCCAAATACGGGTCCCATATATTACGGTATATGGACTAATTTCTTGAAATTTCTTGAGTCCATATACGGTAATATACGGGACCGTATTCGGTAGAATTTCGCGCTGTGTTCGTCTGTTACAGAAAGATTAATAAAATTTTTCTTTTACGGTCAATATTTCAAAAAACCTAATTTATTTTAGTTATTTTATTCTACAAGAAAATTAGTATGGAAATATCTGTTCAATTAAATTTCGAGCTGATATTTGAGCCTCAGATTGTTCTTTGTGGTTCTTATTTTTTGGTAATTTTATTAATTGTAAAACAAAAAGTATGTAGTTTATGTTTTGGTGTAAGGACATTCATCTCTTTTTACAACAATCTTATTTGTTTACAGATGTACATGGGGAATAACGCAAATACATTGGAAAAATTTGGTGAAAAGGTCTGTTTATTTTTTATGGTAACAAGAGTAAAAGAGAGAAAACAGTATCCTTAAAAATGCTATATTATGGGAAGTAATGGGATTTTCCCTTGTCATATAAAAAGTACTTTCTTGTATCTTTGCATATATGCAAAGAGATTGTTGTATATTTTATGAAACAGCTCTCTTTACTGACAGTTTCTGCTGGAAAAATCACCAAGAATACAAATGGGTATATATAGTATGAAAAACAAAAGTGTTGCTCCACAACACTACTCAGACCTAGCTCGGGAGATATCATCTCCACGGATCTCGATATAGTAGTTTTGGTCTTTGCTAAACAAACGACTTCTTATTTCATATGATTGCTGTTTAGTGTGTGGTTTACTACTACTTTGGCTTGGCTATCATTGAATTGAGCATCAATTTTTTATAAAAACAGTTTTAAATGTTGAACTTTGATTGATATTGAAAGCTTTCCGATGCGTTTACAAAGACCTCCAAATGAAGATTATTTGGAGAACGGGCTTGGATTTATATTGTTAAATCATGATCATTTTTTATAGGTGACATATTTGAAAACAGCATCTGAGAAAATCAACGAAGCACTAAAACTGTTAAAGGTATGGATAACTCGCTTTGATAATCCAAATTATCTAATGCTTTGAAAGTATTGTAAAACTTATTGCTCGTTTTAAAGCTTGCATATAAGCTTTATATTAGAATTATCAAAATTCGTAATTGGCTCAAAATTGAAGAAACGCCGGAATTGTGGGATGGACTAGTATTTTTTGCTGGAATAAGTCCAAATTTTTCTTTTAAGGACACAGTAAACTACACTGATATGAGTGCAATAGTATGATTATATAGTTTGTTTGTAATGCATTTTTCTTCAGAGCCAAACAGACGAGACTGTAAATTTTATTGCTGACGTCATACAAGTACAGTAAGTTGAATTCCTAAGATTTAGAAAATAGAATTTTATTTTCGCGGATGAGACTAAGCCACTTCTTTCTTGATGGTTGTGGTCAGTTCATTATCTCAAATATTTTGCAGTGTTTTGATGTGTTCATTTAAATCTACAATGAGAAAACAGTCATAATTATTGATGGTAATTATTGATCTCTATTGCGATGGTATGCTTCAGGAAATTCGAATAATGTCTTATCGCAATTTTCAATCAACCATTTTGTGTTGACCAAGGTGGTATTCGAACTCACGGCCTCTCACATGCCAGGCGGTTGCTTAATCTATTGTGCCGTTTTTGCAAGTTTTTTAGAACGATTAAAAAATTTTCTGGATCAGGTCGATAACAAATTTTGTGCGTAGCGTTTCTTTCAAGTTTTATTTAATTATAAATTTCGCAAAATTTGATCTTCTTAAATTAAATCTTCTGCATAAAGAGCACCATCCATCAAAGAGCAGTATCCACTGGGAAAGAATTTGGTTAATACTATATAAGGGCCAATCTGATAGCAAGTCAAAATGCAGAAAATTTCTGCAAAAAGCCTTTATTTTGTGCATAGTCGGTTTACTCAAACCATTGAATTAGCATTGTTTACAACTTATGAAATTTTATTTTTAAAGACAATTTGCTTATCGTTGACTCACACCTTATTATAGGTACGAAGATGCAGTAAAAAATAACGATTTCATTTACCATATGCGAGTACCAGATTTTGCTACAATGGATCCAGTGAAAGGTGTGGACATCGTTAAACCTGTTCCTTTCCCATATGATGATAAAGATGTAGCTGGTCCTGATATCTTTCAGCGTTTGGTACCCATGAAAGCACATGAAGCCTCTTCTTTGTACAGGTATGTTTAGCTTATGAAAATCCCATTCCACCCTAAAATTAACTCTCCTGCTACAGTTCACCATCACCATATTTACGGAAAACCACCATCATATTTTAGCATACAGAAAATGTGAATATTATTAGAATCTTTGTCTCCTGGTCAGTTATGGTCATAAAATTTACCAATCAGTGAAAATTTCTGTCAATAGATGAGCGTTTTTTTTTCCATTTTGATGGAAAGTTAATTCATTAAGCTTCCAACCCAAATGGGGAAAAGAGCTAGATGGTCTAGAGGAATCTTCCAAAAAAAATCAGCAATAGTTTGTGGTGGACTAAATGCAGAAGAAGACTTATGTCAGATAAATAAATAAGTTTTGTTGAAGATCGTCCTTTATATTTCTTCATATCATATAATTCGCTAATGCACAAAACATTACAATCCATCATCCGTACGTTTCATTTTCAGTGAAAAGAAAGCGAGCTTATTACGTGGAATTGCTGATGAAGTCGAAGAAAAAGATATTGCTTTAAGGTATACCATACTTTTCATTTAGCTCCACGTTTTCATCAATTTCAAACAAGGTGTTTGCTGCCTTCGAAATGTGTTACAAAAGTCTTAGTGATTTCCAAATCAACGAAAAAGCAATGGCGCGTGATCAATTTAAGAACCGTTTTTCTAAACAGGCCTTCGTTTTGTCAGAACTATAGGTAGAAAGCAGAAAGAAATCTTACTGAAGATGAGATCAAGGGACTGTTAGAACTGAGGATAGATAGAAGCATTGTTGTTTGCAAAGGCTGATAAAAGGAACTGTGTTGTCTTACTTAAGAGATCAGAATACAATGATGAGATATAGAATACATGTTAAACGATGAGATATAGAATGTATGTTAAACGATGAAAGCAAACTTCGACTACAAACAAAAGATCCTACAGTCAAAAGAGGGAAACGACTGATACAATACCTACTCAATCTTAAGAAACAAGGTGCCACCACAGAAGAGTTTTACGAAAAAGTTCGTCTATGTGGATCACAACCGGCGCGTCTCTATGTTCCACAAACCGAATCACCAATTTGCTCTGCTCATCAGTTAATTCGTTTAACTACAAGTTGGCATCGACGTTAGCATCAGAAACACTGTTACCTTTGTAAAAGAGGTTTATGAACAAAGCTTCCACAATCACATATTTGCAGCTTTGATGTAACTAGTCTTTTTACTTGTATTCCACTCAGCGAGACAATTGACATCGCCCTCCGCTACGCCTTTGCTAACAAGAACAAAGTATGTGGTCTCTCAAAATCACAATTCAAAAGAATTCTTGAAAAGAGAAACACTTTATCTTCAACAACAACATACACAATCCAATTGATGGTGTGGCTATGTGGTCACCACTGGCACCAATTTTGGCAAACTTCTTCATAAAACACTTTGAAGATAACGCTTTCTCTCAGTTCACTGGAACTTTACCACTTTTCTATATTTGGACGATAGTTTTATCATTTTCGAAAAGAAAGATGAGGTCCAGCCGTTTTTCAATAGTTTACACCTGAACATAGAATTTACCAAGGAAGAATAATCAAGTGATGGGGAATTTTTTCCTTTCTTGGATATGAAAGTTATCAAAAATAGAGGAACATGTCTCACACGGACATATTACAAAACCCAGCCGTTAGGCGTGTATATGAATTTGGAACAGTTTCTCTCGGAGAAAGTACAAAATTATATCTGATGAAATGCTTGCTTTCCCTTGCCTTCCATATTGTTCTAACAAACCTCTATTTGAAGCAGATTGGTCCCAGATCGAACAAAACCTTTTGAAAAATCAATACCCAATAGAACTTCTTAAAGCTGTCAAAAAGAATTTTTTATCCAATCCAACACAAACAGAACCAACCCAAACAGAACCAGTACTCACTGCACCCAAAAAGGAGATAATTTTGGTGTTACCATTCTACGGTAGTCAACTTTCAACTAAACTAAACAAAAATCTTTCATCTTTTTGTTTTCAAAAGCTTCCCTCAAGTCGATTTAACAGTGGTGCTTCGAACAACACACCAGAATTGCTAATTTTGTTCAAGTTCAAGGATCCCATTCCTAAAAGGTTATTGTCATTTCTGGTTTACAGAGTAAACTGCACAAATTGCGATTAATTTTATATTGGCAAGACAAGGAGACACATGGAAACGAGGTTGAAACAGCAAAAAGACGCTAGAAAACCTACAGCTATCCCTGGCATTACCATGGACAATGTAGACCTTTTAGCTAATGGTAAAAATGACAAAGAACTCTTAATAAAAGAATCTTTACTAGTTAAAAAATGATCGGCCAATTTAAATGCTAGTGTCTCTTCATATTCTCTAGAGATGTTCTAATTTTGTCGCTCTTTTCTTTTGTTTTCATCGTACATGCGTTGAGATTACCACCTATTATATAAAAATTGTATTTGTAGGAAAAAATTTCTTATATGTTATTTATATAGCAGTAGTGTCTATCATGGTATGAAGTAATACCGAAATGTCTACGATGAATCAATGTTTCTTTTTTGTCTTCACTTTTATAATAAAGATATTATGGCCCTCAACAAAGTTCTTTCAATTTCCAACAAAGTTGGTGCATGAGTGAAACCATAGTCAACTGATTTAGGTACAGCCTAAACATGCAAAATTTCACATGAATTCCAGTGGGAAAAATTTGTAATCGCTGTTGATTCTGTGTAGCTCCTTGCAGGTACTTCCAGGAAAACAAAAACCTTCATTGAAATAGAACTGAAAGAGGCGATCTGTCATTAGGCTCTTCATCTCGCTCATGTTCTTTTTCTATAGGTATTATAGATTTTGATACGGTATTTATTTGTAGCAAATATTTGAGTGCCATGAAAGTAGAAGATCTGTTGGATCCTAAAGAAGACAAACTTCCAGGTTCGTATGATTGAAAGACTTCCAGAACTTTTATGAAATTAAATGCGTAGTCTAAGTATACTTTTACCTGTTGTTTCAGTTAAAGGATTCAAGGAATTCTCATATCCATTAAAATTACTGTGTAGTTATATTTTGCCAATCTAACTTAATTTCATACAAAAACTGTCGTCTCTCTATATATATAGAGAACTTGTGTAACGAGGGACCAGATATTCTTATAGAATTATTGTAATTTTGAGCTAACTAAACTGGCTTTAGTTTTTTTAAATACCGTGTAAACTTGAATTGGTTTGCTTGTTCATTAAGAAGTTTAGGCTGAGAAGCATTTTTTTTTTGTCCCTATTAACTAGCAATGACTGTGGTCTCCCTCAGTGATAACAAAAATGTATTATGTTGATTTTATATTCAGACGACCTACAAGATAAAAATAAATTTCTTCGAGACAATCCCGATGTCATTCTCAAAGCTGAAAGAATGGTGGAAGGTAAGTACTGTGTTATGAGTAGACACTTGTTTGATGTGAGTAGACACGTGTTTTAGTGATTACGCTAAGGGTTTTCGGCTTTGGTGCTTTTACGAGGCTTTAGATTGAACATTACCATATTACTATCAATAAGAGGTTCAATACTAGGTGTTTTCAGTAATATTTTCATACAGTTCTAATTTAGAATTTAGTTCTCCATGCTTATGATTTGTCAAACTTCGCCTCGTTTTCAATGCTTTATGCTGAGATGATTAAATCCTGTTTGATTAGTCATTATTTACATTAAAACTTACTACATTAATGGTGCTTTACCCATATAAGTTCCTTACGATTCTGTTGACATCATGAAAACGAGGCGATGTAGAACAAAAAGTAAGCTCTATTGAAGAAAATAATCGTGAATATGTAGTAATTAGTACTATATTTCAACAACGTGTGATGAATAGGGTTCTGAACTAAAGTTAATCTTCTTCTTGTCAAATACAGAATTGGCAAAGCTCAGTTCAGAGTTGGATGGTATATTGAAAGACTCCAAAAACATACTCAATCAAGAAATAGCAATCGACGCACAGGTACAGTCTTTAAATCACAGTATTGATATTCATCCTGGAAAATGATCTGGGAATAGTTTTAATATTTAAGACTTTCCTTAAACATATAAGGGAGCTATTTTCAAATAGCAAAGTTATTATTTATTTTTATTTTTGTTGGAATTCAAATACGTTTACATCTTAAAGAGACAGTCGTAGTTTTAATCACAAAGAATTCGTAGGTTTTTAACTACCCCCCCCCCCCCCCCCCCATCCTTCCTACTGAAAGGTAGTTTTATCCTTACTTTTCAATGTTAAGTCATTTTATGTACATGGACAGTTATAAAAGCGAGACATTAAAGAAATCTGAGTAAGCGTGTTTGTGACGAAAACAATGAGAACAAAGAGGAAACTCTCATTAAAAGATGTTCTTTAACAAGGGGAGCGCCTCTTTTCACCATCCTCTCCAACGACCGTGAAATTAAAAAGAAAATTGATAAACGTTTGGAAATTCGAGTTGTTTAAAGATCTACTCTTCCCCATTTTCAAATTTTCTAAATTTTTAGACGTCTATGTTTAAGATATCTGCAAAGTTATTAGCCAGTGAATATTTTTTCACTGAAGCTGTATATAGTACAAATCTATTTTCTTTCTTTAGGAAAACAGTGGTAGAGAAATGGGTGTGCTAAAAGACATAGAAAAAGAATTGAATGAATGTAGCAGTGCTCACAATGAAGGAGTAAGTCATACTATACTTTATTTTCTTCTTGTTCACTTTTCTCCTTCTCTTACTTTTAAACGCCTATCTTTTTTAACTTTAATTATTACGCGGATTCTTGTTTAAATTCGAAGTAGCCAATTATGTTTCAGTGAAACCAACCTTGGGGCCAGATCGTAGATCGTGGAATTTTAAGTTCTAGTAAAAGATGTCCATATTCCTCAAAATCAAATGGGAAAAGTAACTATAGATTATTATTGTTTTGTTTATTTCATTCAATCTTCTTTTAATACATTCGGATACCCGGTTTCGGATAGTTTTTCTGTTATGGGAAAATCGGAAATCGATTCTATTAAAACGATATCACCTGACTATTTCTTTTCCAGCAATCGGTGAACATGAATTTGGTTCAAACCCTTGTACACAAGAAAGGGACTGTACAATTTCTTTCTGGTGATCCGCAATCAATCCTTGATTCATTACCTTCTCGCCATGTCATCGATGGTAAGTCATCAAAATATATCTACAAACGCTACATAGCCTAAAATAGCAGTTAAGAAATACTCTAAGAACAGGAACTTTCGCGGGGAAAAACGCAACATTTTTGAGAATAACTTTCGCATATGGCAAATTTTGCAACAAATTTCGCGGAAAAAGCTTTCGCGATTACGAACTTTAAGGGATTATTTGTATGGAAGCGAAACGCTTTCCCAAACAGGGTTGTAAGGGGTAGAAAGGCGTAAGTATTGGTTCATAATCATAATCTAGAAACGTAGAAAACTTCCTCATGAAAAATTCAATACTTGAATCGAGTAGGGTACAAATTCATGAAATGAGCTATACGAGGGAGAATATATCTGGATGGTAAACTGCTTTTATATTTCTTAACATTTTTTTTAACTGAATTGGACTTCTTTGCACTTCTGATTCAATTTTTTTTCGCAATTTAGCCACGATAGAAGAACCACTAGTGCAAAGACTACGGGAAATACTGGTAAGTTTCTTACATCACTTTCAACACAATGATGAAATTCTAAAGTAGAATCATAGTTTAGATTACTTCAGTACCGAGTTTCATAGGATCAAGTTTTGGTGTCTTGGTAAACTTTCAATACTTGTCAAAGATAATCTATGGAATTCACCTGTTTCGATCCACCGATATTGCCGAACGCGATAACAATATTTAATATGTTTCTCGAACATATCGATTTAGCCTGGCGAGAGTTGAGAAAGTCTTGCATCGGATCGTAATTAGGCGCAAAGTAATTGAAAATAATGCATCTACATCTTTTGTGGAGCCGTGGCCGAGTGGTTAAGGCGCTGGTCGCTTAGATGGGGATTCCCAATTCGAATCCCTAGCAAGGCTTTCAGTAGTGAATTTTACCAATTACTGTTAATTCTGCATGGTACCCTGAGGTGTTTCCAGGAAGGCAGAACCCTCATTGATAGTAGTTCATGAAGAACTGAAAAACCTATCCTGTGTAAATTATCATATCAATTACTTAAAATTTTAAAAGCTTCTCGAAATTATTTTATCAAGGATATCAGGAATCATTCTTCTAGCCCCCGTTTGATATTACAATTTTTGAAAAATTCAGTTCCATGCAATGCTTCAGTAAAAATGAATACCAAACTGAAAAAAAAAATCTTTAGACTCTGTCATTTTTCATTTTTCTTCGGATTTGCATAAAACGACTAGCTAAAAGTAAAGTTATACTTTGCGATTTGTAGAATCTAATATGATAATACAAGTAGCAAAGCAAAGAGAGATTTCTTCTTTTTTCCTCATGAAAATATTATAAGTAACCCTATCCATATAACCCTATCCATATAATTTTGGTTTATCAGAACATGTTATTGTAATATTATGTTGTTTTTATCAAGGGAAAAGTTGAGAAGATGAAAACGCAAAGACAAACTTTGATGAATCAGTTAAGAGAGGAGGTATAAACATTTAAAGTTCATAATGTAAAAAACATCGTATTTTTTGACTTAATGGAAAATTTTTCTTGAGATGGCAAATTTCATTATTTTCATATGAAAGTGAAGATGACATTATTTTGTCTGTTTTGATAAAATGCAACTTAAATTTTTTTTGCGATTAAGTTGAGGATAGTTCATCCAAATATTTTCCTTTTTTCTGTTCTTTCAGTTGAACAAGGATGATATTACGGGACAGCTAGTTGTTTTGAAAGATTCAAGCCAGCAAAATGTAAGTGAAAAAATAATTAATAAACTCTTTGTTCTCCTTTTCTATCGTTTATTTCTATTCCTTCTCGATATACAGAAGATGAATTTACTTGTGGATCCATAGCCTAGCCGTTCAGTCGTTGAACTGTAAAGTTAAGGTTCAGGGGTTGCTAACACCTTCGCGAGTCTTTTAGTGGTTGTTATATATTTCTCAGTGTTAACGCCATAAATTCATTGTAAATGATTATAAGGCCAGGGCAAAGAAATCTATTTTTTGAAAACTATTTCATCTAAAAGTTGTTTGTTCTAGCCGTAACTTGTGACAATTTTGATTTCATTTTAGGCATTATTCGAAGAACAAATGAGAAAACACGACAAAACAGTAGGATATCTGAAACAGAATCTGACCGCACAGGAAAATATCATTCAGTAAGCCTGATCTTCAATTTTTGATCGCGGGATTGCCAGCTTCTTTATTTTCAGCATGTAACATTACTAACATTTTTGCGCCATCATAATAGCCTTGAAAACTCGACTTGTTTAGATTAAATATTTTGCCGTTGTTGCACTATATGTTTATATAGCTCATATCAAGATGTTCACCCATTTTATCATAACTGCAATGCATTAAGCGCAAAACGGTCATATTTGCTACAAAAAGAGTGCGTGCTTTGTGTGCAAACGCTGGTGATCGCCTAATGTAGTAGTTATCTTACTATTAGCTCTTTCAACTTGTTGACTTAACACCAAAATACTCTATCACCATGAAAATATTAAAGCGTCAAATGGAGCCTTCACTCTTTACGTGATTTATTTTTTATTATTCTTGTCTTCATGATTTAGAGCATTGACCGAAGCGAACGCGAAATACGCTGCAACACGGGAAAAGGAATTAGACAGTCAAGAACAGTAAGTAGCTACGCTATGAACAATTGAAATTCAGTAGAAATATTTGTGAAAATGAGGTGGTGCTTGATGGAATTTATGTTTTGGAAACTTTTTATAAAAGTCGTCAATATTTTATGATTCCTTTTTTCATATCGATATTTAATTTTTAACACAATGTACATTTTTATGCCATGTTCTTGTGATAATTCTTTCTAGGTTCGACAGCCAAGTCCGCCAATATATGAATGATGTAAAAATCTTTCTTGGTATTCAAGACAAAATAAGGTATAATTCAAGTGGCAGACGAATTTTAGTCTTAGGTCTGTCAATCCATCAAAAGGTTTTACGATATATACTGCCGATGACTATTTTGATGCTTCTTTTGTCTAATCCTTAAAATTCCGACCTCGCTTTTAAAAGTCTCCATTATTCTCAAACTCATTGGACAGTGTTACCCACTTGAGCTTTGAATATTGAAATTTATAATTTCTGAATTAACACCCCTAGATTTGCCATTGACTTGAAGAGATTATCCCTTTACGGATCTTCCTCAATTTAAAACATACGATCTGTTACATAACAAATAGATGAATCAATTCCTCCCGTGATATTTCTTCATTTTAAATATTTTCATCACTAGGGATTCTGGATTGATTTTTTTCAAAGATCTGGAGAAACAAGCAACTATCCTTCGTCAGAAAATCGTAGACTTTTCAAATGATCGGAAAAAGAAGCGACCAAGTAAAGGAGGTGAGTATGTTGGAGACATAAAGCTTGCTGGAGAAATCTTTTATCCGCGCTGCTTTAGTGTTCCTTTAAGCCATCATATGTGTTAAACCCACAACTACTCTCCTCTTAAATTCTCCAAATCACCAGACATTAAGCGATTCAAGTATTTAATAAAGCCCTTTTGCTTTGTTTTCCTTTTAAGAATACATGTATTATAATTGCATTTTTTTGAGTTTATTTAAAAGTTAGATTAAGCCTTATGCGAAGCCGCTTTCTTACCGCCATGAGATTTGTTTGTAACGCGACGTCGATTTAAGGGATTTCAGTCATGCTTCAAGTGTGAGTAAGATGATATAGAATTACGTTTTTGTGAGATCGCATGTTGATTGTAGTTAAATTTTCTCTTTACAGCTCCTGCCCCATCAAGGCCAACGGCACGAAAGCCAAATCTCAAAGGTACATTTCATCCATCGGTGACACCAAATATTAATCCTTTGACTGCAATCAATCCACAATTCAACACTCAACCTGGTATGCCAGTAAACTCGATCCAATCAAACGTAAGGCAGCCTACCCAAATACCTATGCAGCGACCACCTTTAGGGATGGATGTTGGACCAGGCTCACCTATTGATATGAGGCAGCAGGTACCCAGAAATACACCGCAGCAACCTGCTATGCGTCACGTTTCTCCGCAGAGCATGGTTCGCCAACCGATAGCGCAAGTAAGACCTGTCAGTATCCTACCACAATCGCCCCAGCAAAAACTTGTTGGAGGACCGAGATTCCCTCAAGATTCTGGAGGACCTAAATTTCCGCAGGACGCGAGAGGACCTAGATTTCCGCAGAACGCTGGAGGACCTACATTTCCACAGAACGCTGGAGGACCTAGATTTCCGCAGAACGCTGGTGGACCTAGATTCACTCAAGATGTTGCAGGATCTAGATTTCAACAAGATTTTGAAGGGCCTAGATTTCCACAACAGTCTGTAGGACCTAGATTCACGCAAGACGCTGGAGGACCTAGATTCAAACAAGAGGCTGGAGGACCTAGTTTCACACAGGATGCAGGACGGCCGAGGTTTCCACAACAGACTCTAGGACCTAGATTCGCACTGGAAGCTGGAGGACCGCCATTTAGACAAGAGGTTGGTAGCATCAATTTTAGACCTCGTGGACCAGATCCAGTTGTTGGTATCAGTAGGCCGCAAGTCAGGAATCAGCAACCTTCTTTACCTCGGAATACAAATTTCAGTCCTGGCCAAATTTCTGGATCATGTCGTCCAAATATCGTTTCTTCGGAAAGTGGCATGCCTCAAACAAGCTGGCAAATGAATTCACCTGTAGCTCGGAATCAGCTACCTTCAATGCAGCAATACCAGAGACCTTCCACACCAGATCAGATGCGAATGCAACGTCCACCGATGCAGTCACCTACCCAGTTTCAAGGAAGACCACGGTTCCCACCAACTGCTCAATCCAATTACCATATTAACCCGCAGCAAATGCAGAGACCACCAAATATGATGCCCTCTTCTCCAATGAATGAAGATTTACCAATGATTAATAACAGTCTACCACAGCCATTGGTACCAGAAAAAAGCGGAGAATCTAGAATCGATAACCAGCAAGCAGGTCCAATGGGAACTCAATTTTTCAGTGGACCATATCAACCTCTACAGCCAGTTATAGAGCCTCGTCAACAACCTTTACAATTTCAGCAACAAATAAATTCCCTACACAACCTACCAGATGCCCAACCACCAATGCAAAGTATACAACCATCCTCACCTGGTCAGCAATACCCTTATCAAGTTCAGCAACCCTTGCAAGTTCAACAACAGCAGCCCTTACAGCCTCAGCAACAACTCTTACAGCCTCAGCAACAATCCTTTCAGCCTCAACAACAACCACTGAAACCTCTACAGCCATATGTAGAGCCTCAGCAACCTCAGCAACAAGCCTTACAACCTCAGCAACAACACTTTCAGCCTCAGCAACAACTATTACAGCCTCAGTCACAACTTTTACAGCCTCAACAACAGCCCTTGCAGCCTCAACAACAGCCCTTACAGCCTCAGCGACAGCCCTTGCAGCCACATCCTATTAAACCACAATCGTATCAACTGCGGCAACAAATACACCAGCAACAGCAACCTATTCAGCTCCGGGGAGAGCTCCAACCGCCTCAACAGTTTGTTTCTTCTCAACAACCATTTTATGAGCAACCAACTACCTCACTTCAACAACATCAACAAAAATTCGCTGGTCAAACGATTAGAGAGCCCTCGTTTGCATCACAACAAATGGATTTAGCCTCACAGCAACGACAACAACTACCGCGACAACCTTTTTCTCAACCAAGTATGTTCCAATCACAACCACCTCGAGCATCTGTGCAACCATTCATCAATAACCAACAGCAGCAACAACCAATATATTCACAACAAATGAGTTCATCTTCTGCATGCAAGTCCATATCAAGTGCTCCATCCTTACTCGACACAGACAACATTGTGACTCCACGATACACTGAAAAGGCACCAGCATTTCAGCAACCTGTCATTTCTTCAATGCAGGATGCGGAAAACTTTCAAAATCAAATAAAGGCTTCCATGCTAGATCAACAGTCTCAGCATTTACCAAGTGCACCACCAATGTTTTCCCCAGTGCCTTACAGCAGTCCATACTCGGCTTCGTTACCAGCTTCTTTGTTGACAGGGAAGCCATTGATGTCTTCATCGCAGTACGATCCTGTCATCTCCAACATCTTGGGTAAGCTTCCTCCCCAATCACCGTCTCTTCCTATATCAGATGCCAATCAATATAACATGCAGCAATTTCAACTTCAACAGCAAGTCATGATGTACCAGAATCAACAACAACAACAACAAATGATCAACACCATCCTTCAAAGTCAGAATCAAAATCGAAGTGAGGAGTTGCATCATTTGGAAGCCCAAGTAGCCAGTATGAAGGAACAATTGAAATTAACAACTGAGAAGATATCCGTTAAACAAGAATCACACAATGACATGGAGATGATGCTACTGAAGTTCCTTCTCAATAAACAGCAGGAGGCGTCAGCTCCTCCAGCTCCCTTACAGGATCCCTCTCAAGATCCCCACCATACTTTGCCTACTACTACCACTAAAAACCTTGTCAACCACAGTACATCACCGAGACCTCCAGATGTTGCAACCGACGAGGCAAATTTATCACCAGACGTTATTTTACCGAGATCATTGGAAGCATCATCTCAACAGCCATTAAAGACAACATCCCAACAACCATCAGGGGCATC
Source organism: Darlingtonia californica (assembly GCA_032270445.1). Classification (NCBI taxonomy): domain Eukaryota; kingdom Viridiplantae; phylum Streptophyta; class Magnoliopsida; order Ericales; family Sarraceniaceae; genus Darlingtonia; species Darlingtonia californica. The sequence goes on from JAUBWS010051744.1 coordinate 22,025, forward strand.
ATCCCAATCACCACTAAAGGCGTCATCCGAACCGCCACTAAAGGCGTCATCCCAACCACCACTTAAGGCGTCATCCCAACCACCATTACCCGAAAAGTTCATAGAGTCCAAAGATACAAAGAAAGCTGAGACTATGGAAAAAGAACCTAAGAATTCCGTTTCTGTTGAAACTGGCTCAAGCTCATTCGCTGGAAGCATGCAGTCATCTGCCGCAGAGCATAAAAATGATCTGTCCGACATTTCAAACAAACCTCGCTCTGAATCTCTTGGTCTTATCGAACCTAGAATCACTGATAGTGCTGAAACCGAAGAAAAGGAACATGAAGAACAGGTCATTCGGACAAAAAGTGAAATAGAAAACCACGTTGTTGCTTCCAGTGTTCCTCCTCAAAGTGTGTCAACCCAATCAGTTCAACCTGCACCTTCAAAGCAGGTAGAACCTCCAAAATCTGTCGCACCCAACATTCCCTCATCACCAGATGAATTGATTCTACCCCGCTCTCCATCAAAGTCAACAAACCTTGTGCATCCTTTTGATCCATCAGAAATTGAAAAAGAGGACGAGAAAAAAACAACCGTAGATCCGGTAAAAGTGCCAGCGAAGAAAGCGTCTGGAGCAATGACGCCAGCTGATGCAACTGTGGAACTTATCAACACCAGAGACCTAAACGATTCGCAGAGATTCAGCCCCATTAATTCACCGTCCATGCTGAGAAAGCTAGCTCAGTATAAATCTTCAAGCGTTCGCTCGTCGCCAAGGAGTTCGCCAAACGTCTCTGCTCGCTCATCCGCGCGCTCTTCACCGATATCAACAGCCAACGGGCAAGTTGTCCAGCTAGACGATATGGACAGTAGACGACATTCCGAGATCATTGATCATAGGCATTTGGCGCGACAGCTTGGGCGTATGTCTTTTTATGTTGGTGAACCAGATGAGGCGGCATGGCGTAAACACATTGCTGAGCTTGCAGTGAAAGTTGAGAAGTTCAGCAACTACTGCAAAAGCTTGTGCAAACCACAACCGAACACAAATATTGATGGTTTCAAGCAAATTTGGGATGTAAGTTACGATGTTTATCAATTCAGTACATTTATACATTTATTTTTTTGTAAGTGAGTCACTATTAGTCTATTTCGTCCCAACCAGGAGAGCTTTTTTGTAAAGGGTCACTTCACAAAATTTCTTTTCACCAGTGAAACTATCACAATTACATCATCTAAAAAATGTTTGATATGTGCGTGTGTGTTTAAAAATCGGTGTGCTTATTTAAGCTTATGCTTTAATTCGGCCAAATAAAGTATGGTACTAAACTTACTGGGCTTTTTACGCTTTGTTTTAAGTAATATTATAGCCTTGAGTTCATTGTACACTAGAAAACTCAATTTTTTTTTCTCTTTGTTAGGGTTTAGCAAAACACGAACAAATGGATATCAAAAATTATACGGCATCGGCTGGTGAACAGAATGCCTGCAAAAATCGATATCGAGATATTTTACCTTGTAAGTTCTAGACTGTTTTTTTACTCTGGTATGCGCATGTATATCAGCTGTCCTGCGGTGCACCATTTTCAAGCTACTTTATAATCCGATTGTCTTGATTCCCCCGATGTTTTCTAGTACAGAAAATGGCTTGATCAAAGTTATGTAGAGCGTTTCTTATGAAATGAATTTTTAATGTAGCGTATTGAAAATGAATTTGGCCAGAGTGGTATATCTTTTGGCTGATGCAATATTATCATCAGCAATCAATAACTTAGAAAAATTTGACAAGTCTTATGTTGACTGTGCTACTATTACCCCAATTGCACACCGACTCAGCTGATTCTATTTTTATTTTTTTTATTTTAGGGGATCATTCACGTGTCAAGTTGACTACTTTACCGAACGATTATATAAACGCTACCCATGTAGATGTAGGTCCTTTGTTTACAAATTATTTTATTTCTCTGTTCCCTTCTATTCATTCATCTGAGTTGGCTTGAAATAAGTTTTTGCTTGGCTAGGCTAACATAAAATTCGTACAGACAATCCATGAAATTATTTTTAGTTTAGCTCCCGGTCACTTTCATGACATTTTCTATAAAATTGAATTTAAAAGACACAATGAAGTTTCGTGAAATGTTTATATCGGCGAAAATAACCGACAGATTGCAGATTGATTGTAGATCATTTCGTTTTTAAGGATTTTTTGAAGTGGCAATCTCTCCATTAATTTTCATATAATTGCCCAGACAAAATTTTCTTTTCGTCTGTTGCTTGAAAGACTAAGTCAGTAACGATTTGGGATGTACCTGTGTCAAACTTAAAATTTGTTAAATAATTTCTTGTCGTTTATCTGCTACTCACTCCATATAAAATGGCGGAGATAAGGATAGGGTTTCTATGGAGGGTTCACCGGCCTTATTTATTTCGTCGAGAAAAAACTTGTTAGTTCATATTTTTCATATACCATTTGATTTGTTTAGAATTTGACACCCCATTCTCCACCATACATTGCAACTCAAGGACCTATTCCTCAAACTTTTGAAGATTTTTGGACGATGGTTTGGGAGCAGAAATCTTCTGTCATCGTCATGTTGACAAACGAAGTTGAAGGTCATAAATTGAAATGTCATCCGTATTGGTCACGTGATTTTGAAAACATGAAAGTGGAGGTTTTAGATGAAAAAGAGTTCACTGCTTGGAAAATCAGGAGCTTAAAACTAACCAAGGTACAATCTCCACCGTCTTTTAGATAGAAATCTTTTTTACCCTAAATCTTTTTCATGTATGCCTAAATTTTGAAAGTCAATCTCAGTCATTAAACTATCTTAAGTTAACGAGGACGGTTTAATTAAAGAATATATGTCTTTGGCATAACTTTTCTGACGGAACAGTAACCCAAATCTTTGTGGCTTGAAATTGTGTTTTTTGACATTCAATAGTAATCATCTTTTATGCAACGAACTTTTTCATGTTTCACAGGATAAAGAGACGCGTCTAATACGACAATTTCAATTCACATCATGGCCTGATTAGTAAGTTTCTACTAATTACTATCATTTTCAATGTTCTGTAGTTAGAGTCTTTGGTTCTTTGACTGAGAATTTCAAATACGTTTTCTGGACCTGTCTTGGTCAAGGTCTTATTGTCGAATTATTACAAGAAGCCAGTTATGCGCATGAATAGCCATTACAACGTATTTGAAATTGTTACGGCTCAAAAAGTTCATTTTGTAATGAAAATTTCGTGCTGTCGTAACACAATCTTTCAGAAAAACCAGATGTTTTAATCTTATGGAATCGATAAGCCTCGGTGAAGCCTCGAACAACGGGCAAAATCGTAAAAAAACTATATGGAGGAGTGGTTTCTATTCCACATAGCGTTATTACTAATTTTACCCACTGTGTGGGGACCCCTGTATTCTTAGCAAGGCACCTAACAACTCGGACACAGCTTCCTAAAACTTTTATACATTTCGAATATTTTTCTTATAGTGGTACTCCAAAATCGCCATATGAACTTCTTTCCTTCATGGAAGAAATTCATGAAGTGTATCAGACAGTTGATCCATCAGCAACATATCCCATGATTCTTCATTGCAGGTAAGATAATGAAAAAGAAATCTTTTGATGACGTTAAAACAACTTGTGCTTACCGGGAAAAAGAAGTGATTCATAGGGTGGTTCTGAAAAACTTCAGGGGGTTTGAATTTTGCATATCACTTCCCAAAATATAGCACTCAAATTCAATGAAAGTTCAACCTTTTTTTATCATAGAAAAAATTATTGTCGTTTATACTATCGTTCGACTCGATTTTGAATTCAAACCAATGAAATGAGGAGCTTTCTACGCATCATCTACCTGTTAATCAAGATTTTTATATAATATAATACGATTTATGACCATTCTCTTTTTTAGTGCTGGTGTTGGAAGAACTGGTTCATTTTGTTGTATACATTCAGCAATCAAAGAATTGGAAGGACAAAATGGATTAAGTAAGTTATCTTTCACATAAAGATTTCAGTTTGTCACTTGGCGTCCCTTATGGACGTTTTTAAGTAGGTTCAAATTCAAAGCCTCTCCAAAATGTTGACATAACGTCACATAGGGCCTTGTTTTACACCATTTGCAGAATTTAAGGGATAAAAGTTGATTTTTCATTATCTTCTTGTTGAGAGCTTTGTCCACACCAGTTTTTTGTTTTGTTTTACTTCATGGGATGTATCATTAGCATCTAAAGTTTTATTGCCGTTCATGGTCGGCGTAAAAAGGGCCCATAAGGTAATTGCTATCTTCCAGAGACGAATGCAGGCTGTTTTTTTAGTTAGCAGAAGATGATGATATTGATCGATACATTCTTTGGAAGATCTTTGCACTAATTCTGTCCTCCTAACTAAGATTTTAAATCTTTCTTTAAAAGTAAGATTGGCATTTGATAATTTGAGCAATTTCATCATAAAAATATTTGCTTTTGCTTCTACTATGTATAAGAAACATTGGCTTCTGTTTTGAAATTCTTCTCACTTAATTAAAACTTAAGAACACCTTCCGTAAAATGAATAAATAAATGGGCTAGGAAGCTATTTTATTGTGAAAAATAGACAGACAAATAATAGATCCAATAGATTATGCTGTCTTTTTTTTTTTATATAAAATAAGCTAGTCAAATTTTGATTTATTGCGCGGAAGAAATTTTTGCCAGTTGGGAACTATTGATGAGTTTCTTCCTTAAGCTATCCAAAGAGATGATATCTTTTTGTTCGTCGGAATTTCACCACGAACGGTACTTCAAAAAGTAAACAATTTTTAGGCTCCAACTTTAATGATTAGATAAACAAAATAATGTCAAGTGTAAAGTTCATAAAAGTGTAATGCTCGATAAAAAGTTTTTATTTAGTATATAAACACCACTCAAGAATACCTTCATTGTTAACGAACCATTACCATAATGGCTGCAATTTGATGCGACCTAATATTTCTTTCTTGTGAACTGTTAATGTTATGACAGTCCACTTTTCTATTAGTTATACTTATAGGAAGTCTTTTTTCGTAACCGCTTCTGTGCTGAAAACACCACCCTTGTTTCTCGTTAATTTACGGGTATCAAACTTAAGAAAATATCTAAACAATCTTCGTCCCTGGCAAAAATTCCTTCCCTAAAGTAACTTAGCTTTGAAGGTAAATTGTTTGTAATGAGATTATTATCAGTTTAACTCTGATGCTGTTTCTTTGTAGTTGACGTACCAGGCGTGATCAGGAAACTACGACAATGTCGTCAATTTATGGTTCAAAGAATGGTAAAAAAAAATATGTTTTTCTGTAAACTACGATTTAAAAGAATTTATCCAATCTATAGAAAAATCCATGCTCACAAATGTTGCATTAATACGTTTTGTTTATTTTCATAGGAACAAATGATTTTCTGTTTTCATGCCATTTGTTGTTTCGCACAGCAATTCGTTGATTCAGGTAATTTTCATTGTTTCCAGTCTGAAAAGTGATAAACTTTAGAAACTAAGTTGAAACGGTTGCTAAATTTAAACTTCTTCATTTATGGTTGATTTTTGGTATACAAAATGCGAATAGCTTCTTGACGAGTCGAGTCTCTCCACTTATTGTTTGTACTAGACTTTGTAGTATTTTGCTCAGATGTTTTCAGCTATTTGCTATATTCTACACAGACCAGACATACATCTTTCTGCTCCAATGACTGGATTCATTTTCATATTTTATTTAGAGCGTCAGAAGTTAGCTGATTTGTCAAGGAATGTTAGCTTACAAAGTTCTGCTGTATTTGAGGAAGGTGACTTTATCAGTCCTCGTAGTACATCTAAAGAAAATCTGCTCGATGTACAAGATGAATCTTTAACCACTTCACAAACTTTAAGTTCACTGGACAATACAATGGAATCCATCCATGAGATAGATTCTGAAAATGAAAAGAAACGGCTTGATGGTGTCAATTCTCCAGTCGATCCAAATCAGCCAAAATTTAAAATCAATTCGGATATTTTTCAATCAAATAAAACTGAGGCAGATTCTAATGAAAATACGAAGTAAAATCTTGGTGGCTTATGATGGCAAAGGTGGTTCTGCTACGTAGATGTCAAACCCAATTTGGCAATCGTAAAATCTTTCTAATGGAATTCGACGTAACTTATGCGACGATGTAAAATGTTAAATCCGTGTCTTCGTAAAACGCCTTGATAAGACGTTTTCTAAAGACGCTCCAAGAAATTCATTCTCCTCGTAAAGAAATATTGCTGCAACGTTTTTCGCAAGACATTTAGAAATGTGGTTAACTAATCGCCTAATATTTTATCAGACAAAGTAATGACAGACAAAAGTGACGAACTTCTAATCTTTTTAATACTTATTTTTTCAACTACTTTGATTTATTCTGAATCATAACATCATAACACGCATGTAAATTATTTATTTCGGTAAACAAAATTTAAGTATCACTTCAAGAAATTTCCTCACTCTTGTCCGGCATTGTTTTGTCCAATATAAGTATTTCCACCATACCTCGACGATCTACATTCTGCAAGTAAATGTCACTTACTGAAGGATGTATAAAGTTATCCACCGGTAACAAAGTGTGCTTTCATAATTTGAAATTTTAGCCGGGAAAAGTTTGAGCTATCTGCAATATTTTTATAATTTTTCCCCGTTTTTTCCATAATGAGGAAACTGGGGCCGACCGCTATCTCGACATGAAACTGCTTCTATAAGAACATTGATAATTCTGAGTTGCGTTCTAGTGTGAAATGACAAAACTTTTTGAACATTTTAGGTACAGCAGACTCGGTCAGTGGGACCCTGCATAAGTGGGACTTCGTACAAATCGCCATAACAACATTTGCTAAATGGGACTGCTAGTTCTGGTCCCTTCAGAGCATATTTCGTACAAAACACTTCGGATAACTGGAACATGCGCTGAGTGGGACTATTTCTATTCCTTCCATGTACGTTTTTGCTTGGTCTTTCAGTGTTCCACTTATCAACAGTAATCTGCACCTTCCCATTTTGTTTTAGTTTACTAAACTTATCTTCAAATTATCTTCTCATTATATGTATGTTTATTATTATTATGTATTTTTTATTTAACTTATTTTTTAGTATTAAACATTTAAAGAAGTAAAAAAAAACAGAACAGGAGCTATATAATAATCTGCCGCATTGTACGTTAATTTCGTCGCACCTCGTTATCGATTTCTTGTTCAAGTGAAGTCAAGTTGTATATATAGTTAAGGACTTTTATGATGAAATTAAGTTGAGATTAACCAGAGCACAAAAAAAGTCAAAAATGTACACAAGAGCTATTGCAATATTTACAGTAATACTTATAATTTGAAATACCGGGGGCGGGGGGGGGGGGGTATTTTTAAAAGCCGCGTTGATGATTAAAGAAATTGATTTTACCTAAGTAAAGAGAAAGCTTATCAAATTTGGTTTTGAGAAAAAATTTCATCCAATTGTTATTTAGAAGAATGAGTATGCATCTATTTTTCACCGTGTTTTACAGTAAAATGTTAGTGCTTATCGACGGCTGCTTTGGTCCTTGTTGGATTAGAGGGAATTAAAATAAATGTTAATAAATGGAAATTAATTGGGACATCTGATCTGCCTTACACATGGGCGTTAATTACTAAGAGACATGTTAAATTAGAAGAGTTCTGGTAAATATTTCGGTCTTTAGTAAATAAATTGACATATGAGAAAGTTTTCATTAATACATGATTGATAGTTTGACATTAATAGTAAAAAAAAGCATTTTGTTATTTTTATTATTTACGACATTTTTGAGACCAGTCCTGGCATAAGTTTTAGTAACAAAATTTTTTATTGGAAATATTAGATAAATTGTTATTACTATTATTTAGTTAATTTTTTTACAATTTTAGTAAACTATTGGTTTCGCCTCATCTATTGTTTAATGATACCCAAATTTAATACATATTTATTACAATCTAATCTCGTACTATTCTGTGTGTAATAGCGAGGTTAAGCAAAACCAAGATCTACGACGTACCGGCAGCCGAATTTAGACACTGATCGATTGTGCTGCTAATTTCAAGAACGGCTGCGCAACGTTTGATGTCGTAGATTTTGGTTTGTTTAACCTCGCTAATGTCTTTATAATTATTTTTGTACACCCCGCCCGCATCGTTTGCATGTTTTCTATGACAACGATGTCTCAAGATATTTGTACTATCGTTTAATTGCCTTTGAGGAAATTTAGTATAATTTCTGTAACGGTTTTGATAATATGTCATGATTTTATTGACATAGAAAACAGCATAAAAACGAGGCGAGAGAGTACAAAAAATAATTTTGGGACAGGTATAGGTACATGTTGTCTAAAATAAATTTTTTTTAATGTTAATTGCTGTTTAACGAGATATGTTTTTCTCTCTCGATAGCGTGGTTCAAAATCTGTGAAACAAAGACAATCACAAAAGGTTATAAGAAATTGAGTCATTGTAAAGATTTGACCAAATTTGGCACATCGAAGTCATTAAGAATTGAGTTTATTGTATTGACCATCAGAAAGTGTGATTTTTGGAGTACACTTTGCTTCATAATCATCCCATTTCTTCATTATTTGATCTATATCGCAAATATTGAACATATTTTCTCGTTCACAAGCTTTAAACTTTGGCATTATTTTAACAAAGTTTACCAGATTCAAACTCTACTTTTTTGCCTTTTTCAACTTTTTGAATAATTAGCATTATCGATCACATCGCATCGATCACATTAAAAAATTTAAATTCTTAAAATCTACGTGTAATTGTTTTAAACTAGGACATTGTATTTTCTAAGGGGGACACACTCCTCGTTTTAATTTTTCCTAATTATCAAGTCTTTTGCTTTCCTTGGCTTAAAACATTTAACTCTTCTTTTAGTACATTAATTTTATTTGAAGCTACATCTCCGAGGGAATGCACTGCCATGTAAAAGCATCACCAATTTTGACGGTGGAGAGGGGAGGTTCGGGAAATTTTTAAATGTGAACTTAGTCAGAAAGGTGGCTATTCAGAATAGCAACTGTAAAATAATGAACAATTAAAAAAAATTAGAATAGCATTTGAGAAAAGAACAGTCAATTTATAAAGCATGCAGGGTGATAAAATTGAGTTTGTTTTTAATGACATATTCAGTAAAGCAATTACATTACAAATTACAAATTACAAAAACTAAAAAACTAATTATTACCCATAAATAGTGCATGTCTTGATAGATTATGTCTTCCTCTTAAGTACAACATTTTTCTCTTATGAAATGAAACTCTAGAGCAAGTAAGCATCTAGATGGACCCGTCTCTATTTGCGCCTTCGTACATTCGGAGGAACGGAGGAGTTGGATGATCTACACTAGGAAGCATCGAGAGATTTTGTTTTATTTTTGAATCTCCTCTTAAATAAGGAAATTTATCAAGAAACATGGAAATTAAAGGGTAAAAACTAAGAATCCTATATTTTGCTTCTTAGACGTCCGCAAAACAAAATATCTTTAAATTATTATTAACATCATCCATCTTCGACAATATCGCTATAGGTCAAACATCTATGAGGAAGTTCACAACCTTACGAAAAGATAATCATTTTAATACAGAATAACTCTCCACCACATATGCTCGACTAATATGTTAACGTTGTGCTACCACTTTTTTTACAACAACGAGCCCCAGTATCACGGAGAGACCGCTTAAATTTCACTATTGTTTCGATATCGAGTCAACGTCAGTTCGTCTTTTCTGTCGTTAATTGTAAGAGTTTGAAGAGTACGTTGTTGCCAGGACTGTAAAACGAATCACTATGATGACATAGATGACAATACCAGAAAATATAGAAGCAATGGCCAAAGATTTTGCACGATTTGATTGATGTCTGGCGTATACGTAATTGCCAGTAGCAACAGCGGTATCAACCTTTGGAAAAACAAGAAATATTAAATAATTAAGGTATGTTGAATTTTACAGAAGTTATACGGGAAATAATCTCAGTTATATCCCCTAAGAAACATTGTTACTCTGTGATGATGGTGGGTGTTAGCGCATCAATAGGTAGGAAACCTTGCTTTTTTTGTCTTCCTTTATGCACTACACGATGATGATGATGTACACTTAAGGTTTTTAATTTGCAGTTGCAAATCGATTGTTTACCCTCACCATTATGGTTACCTTGGAAGCCAGTGGGACAGTTGCCTAGCTAGCGCAAATCAATTGAACAGCTTCCTTTACATAGTTTCTAGGTTACTGAAGCTAATTCACAAAATTTCAGTACTTGTTTTTCTATTCATTACAATAATTTTCTTAAAGAAGGAGGAGTTAGTTGTTAAGTCTCAAACAGATCCTTGTTAATGATACTAATCTTCATTTTTATACTTCGTCGCCTCATACAATATTACTGCTCATAATATTGTATATACGTTGTGACATCTTTTGACTTTTGTTACGATGGAATTTATCCACTTGGTTAAAATCTTGTGGCAATTAGATGTATGCACGAGATTTTTACAAGGAGGGGCAAGTCACACTAGAGAGAAATCACAGGGAAAGGAGGGGTTTAAAAGAATTACCAATTATGGACATCCCAAAAATAATACATGCAGAACTTTCAAAAGATATGTCATAATTCTTTTGTTAATCATGGAGGTATAATTACAAGAATCTGATTGGTTCTTAGCCCATCCGATTAAACCGTAATAATGCCTTTTTCTATAACAAAATATATTTTGTAGACCAATGAAATACAAAAACGTAATTTGCGCACCAGTTATAACTATCAACAGTATTCGGGTCATTAAAATACATTTTAACTCTTTTTTCATTTTTTT
>JAUBWS010051745.1:7057-17830 GCA_032270445.1 Darlingtonia californica
AAAATTTCCGAAGCCTTTCAAGGCAAAATTTTAGAGGAACTTTACATTTTATAGGTGGCTCAAATTTATATTTGACAGCTCAATCCTGACAAGAATACATCCCGATTTCACAGTCAAATAGTAAATGTACTAAGTTAACACAGCAAATTTCTACAAAAAATTTCATGGCACCTTTTGTTGAATGTAGAAAGTAGTGGTAGTAGTGAACCACAAAGGTAATAAAAACGACGAGCGCTGTGAATAGAAAAATGGATTCAATGTTTTATGTTAAAGAAAGTTGCTTGAAAATTATCCTATAAATATGCTATGAAAATCTTGTCGAACTTTAGCCAATCAAACTTTCCTTTAACTACAACCACACAGTCATAACCTACATATTTGTCGTTTCTCCATCAATTACCACCATATGTCCATCCTGTTGTGATCTGTCGCTTTTTTTGTCGTCACCTTCAAGTCTATCTAACACATCTAATTGTTCATCTAACAGCAAACTGTACTTATCTTCTGTAGGTGATTTAATGATTTCAAAACCATTCGTTGAAGTTGTATCATCAGCCGTATCACTTGGAGTTGTAGATACATCACCTTCTTCTTGCACGCTTCTCCGTTTTTTCTTCTTCTTTTTCTTTTTCTTCTTTTGTGTATTCTCGTTTGGACTGGAATTGTGTGAGTTTGTGTCTTCAACAGTCGCCGTCTTGGAAACGTTGTCAATAACATTTTCAGCTTTTGATTCACTTGTTGGTTCTACTTCGTCTAATTTCACAGCAATTTTCTCATCTGACGGTAATGCCGTTTCTAAATTGTCTATTCTTGCAGCAATTTTTTCATCAAGGACGTGGTTATTTGGTGACGGCGTTGTGATCGTATCGTCAAATTTTAATGCGGTATGGTTGTTTACAATGTCTCCATTTTGTGATGGAATAGTAGTTTCTATTTCATCTATTTTTACGGAAGCTTTTTCATCAAGAATTTTAGGTTTTTGCTCTTCGACCAATTTTACGGCAGCTTTTTCTTCGTCCATTGATACGGATATTTTTTCGCCGAAATTTTTTTCCTTGCCATCTATGTTCGATATAATAATATCTGAGATACTGGAACTGGCGACATCAGGAAAGCTATGAGTGTCAGGAGTTTCTGAGTTCTTTATCAGTTCACGTTGCTCCTTTAGCCCTTCATTTATTAATTTTAAAGTCAGATCATTGGAAAGGAAACTATCTGCTACCTTTCGAGCTGCAACGTGTAATCGATTGATATTGCCATCGTTTTCAATTTCCGATTGTTCGCTAACATATTCTGACATTTCATCCTTATCTTTTGATTGTCTTTCTTTCAACTGATTTCCTAAGTCGGATATTGCATGTTGAAGACTTTCCTGGACAATTCGCAAAGAGAAATCATGTAAGAGCTTCGAATTATTGGAAAGACACGTTGGTGATGTTTTGTGTACGTTCATTGGATTCTTCTCGCTTATTGTTTTCGGTTTTAAAAATTTATCATTAACTAATTTCATGGTTTCCACACAAAGAGTATCACAAAATGATGACAAAGCTTTGGTCATCAGCACTTTTCCATTTTCCCGTTCTTGACGATAATGTTTTTTGCCTTCAAGCTCAGGAGTTTTTAATTCAGGTGGAGAAATCTTCTCACTACTCAGCACATCCACAGAACTCGCATCACTAGAACTTTTCTCTCCACTCCCTTCTTCATATGTAGAATTAGTTGGTGTTTCGGCTCCGTCACTTTCGTTTAATAAATTCAAAGAGGCAGTTAAAGCTGCATGAAATCGATCTGGATTTAAGTCAGCATGTATACTTCGAAGTGACGAAGAGAACGTAATCTCACTCTCTTCTGCAACAGGAGATAGTTTACTTTTCGGGCGAAACGGGCGGTGGTTTGTGAAACTTATATTCGTAGTCTCTTCTGGGGGCGGTAAATCTAAAGGCGGTAATGTTTTGATAACTTGATCATTTTCTTCATCAATTTCTAGTTGCCAGTCAAGCTCCATGGACTGATTTGATGGATTCGGGTATCCACAATGCGTGCAATGCTGTTGATCAAGTTTTTGTCGTAATGTTTTTGTCAATTCTTCTCTTACCTTAATCTGTTTATCTTTTTTGGACATTAACTCTTGGATTTCTTTCTGTTCACGTCTTAAATTACTTTCAAAGTCTGTTAATCTAATACTAAGATTCTCCATGTTTTTCTCATAAACAACTTTTTGTTTTCGTCGTTTACGTTCCGACTGTTTCAACAAATTCGTTAGTCGATCCACTTCTGAAGCCAACGAATCATTCTTCTTCTTTAAATCAACAGTTTCCCCTTCTTTTTCTCCTTCCGCCGTTGCCATGGTTTCTGTATTGTTGCGCGTATATCACTTGTAATTTGTTTTTTCACCTAAAAATTAAAGTAACATTGTATAACACAAATTCACATTTAAACAAAGCAAAAATTAAAACTATTCTCCTCTCGAAACACCTAGTAAATTTTCGAATGTGGTGTTCAAAAATGAAAGTAATAATACTACTAGCACATGGTTTGAAACAATTAAACATTTTCGACAGTCCATTTCGAAACTAAAGCACTGATATAATAAATATATAGAGGGTAAAAATAGACCGATATGAAACTACGAGACTAAGAACAGATTATCTCACACTAAATCATTTCAGGTAAGCTTGATATAAAAGACAAGTATAACTTTAAGCCCTCTATATAACTAGATCGCCAAGAAAAGGTCTTTCGTAAGAGCGGTAGGAAAATGAGTGGCCATAATCCACATCTTGGAAACAAAGATGTATAAATCAATGTCAAGAGGTACAAATTATAAATAATTTTTGTACATTTCAGGATTACTATGGACTTAGACTACCTTAACTTAACTTACCACCTTGACAAAATACCATAAAAAGAACATAGATTACTAAAGGAAAAAAACTTTTATTTGATACTATGTTAAACAGATACTTAGAATGAAAGCCAAAATAATACGAAAACAGCGCGTCTTCGTGTAGTAAACAAAGATATGTTGGAATTGGTCAAATCATTTGAGAAACAGTAAAGGCTGACATTAGCAGCAAAAAAAAAACAGGAAACAAGTTTAAAATCGATTAACATGTTTCAAAACATTTAACCAGAATGCACGTGAATGCATGACAAAGTAATTAAATCCTTTGCTGTCCCAGGAATCACAATTACAATATAAGAAAGAGAAAACCAGTTTTCTGATAACGTATTTATAAGAGACAAATCGACAAATTCCTGAACCCTTCTCGAAAGGTGAATATCAAATAACAAAGAACTTAACTACTCCATCCGTGTAATTTTTATGCCTAAAATTACAAATCTCTAAAAAAAACTTCATTGGTTTTCTACTCTTCAAGACTCTCTCACAAACAAAACAAAAATCTTGGTTGCGAAATGTGTACGAAGTTATATCAACAAAACCAAAAGAACTTCTTTACATCACAAAAAATAAACATCTTTTTATAGAAAAACAAATAACGAACGAGATTGGCTCATAGAAATATTAATATATATGTTATATGTCAAAAATGAGATGAAAATATAACTGTAATAAAGTCACGATCATATTCTTATTAAGTGACTTGTGATGTTTCATTCAATTTGATTTCCTGACAACTCTATATGGAAACTTTTTTTTTTTTTGTCAACACGAAACTTGTCAGTGTATCAGCTTCATAAGCTCCAATCATGACAATAAGATAAATGAAAATCCATCTATAATTATCTATACGTTATTATTTATCAATTAAATGCCTCAGTAGTGACGGTAGTTCTTAAATTAGTCACATAACTTGCTATTTATAAACACACACTGTAACATTATCATAACATTATATTAAGTCTCAGGCTCTCCGATGTTTTAACATACAATTGAAATATTCCAAAAAAAAGTGTTTTCATTTGTAAAAGTTTCTCAACCAGTTTCTAATTCAATAATCATAATTCTGATATTTGTAGTAAAAACAAAAGAATTTATAACATTCGTATATTTTTCTTTGTCTATGATATAACAAACTATAATCGATTCTTCAACCTTAAAAACGGTCGGTTGGACTATGCGCTAAAACAATGTCCAAACAAGTTTATTGGTGAAAAAATATACGTAGTTTTTACTACCTTATGTTTCCCAAAGAATTGGTCACTTTTGTCTGTCTGATCAAAAAACAATTGCGACAAAAAAATGGTCCAATATTGTTTTTGAAAGGTTGAAAAAATACAGTCAGGAGATATCCAGTTTGAATATAAAGTCAAAATTCCATACTGTATACATGTATGCTTATGAATTATTAGAGCATTAAATTATCAGTGCAGGTTTTTCTGGATACGTTAAACTTGTCTTACAGGCTGTTTCTACGAAGTATTAAATATAACCAAAAAGATCGTATTCAAAGGACATGAAACGAACATCAATCAATAGAACAAATTAATAAAACCAAATATTTTCAGCGCACATTAACTGTTGAGAGAAGAAAACCCGAATAAAACATATGCTTTAAAGACATCCAGAACATTCAAACGACGTCGTTAAGACATTCAGAAAATTCAAAGACATCTCTAAGACACCAACAACATCAAAAAGACGCCTTTCAGATATCCAGACCTTCAAATACCTTATGCCCTTCCATTCCCTTTGTTGCAACATGTTGGTCATCCCCTGAAATTGGAAAAAGCTATTCCTAAGATCACGCCATACCTCCAAAAATGAATAGTGGGCGGAGTGAGAACAGTACCTCAAAGGTGACCAAAATTTTTGACCAACTTCTGGAATTACACAAATTTCATGATATAATGTATTTATTATCAGTAGTTTTTCGCCTGCAAGATCTTCAAATTCATTTGCTAAACGTTTTTTTAGCATCTTATGTTTACCATTAGTTAATGGGCTTTTCCAGAAAATAACTGTATACCCTATGTTGAGGATATCGAACGTCCAGGGGGTCTCACTGTCACAAATTGTGGACGTCCAGGGGGTGATGCTTTGCTGAAAAGGGGGTTTCCAGGGGTCTTACCTGTAAAAATTGTTAAAAAAGTGGATGTCCAAGGGGTCTCACTGCTAAAATAGGACAAATCCAGGGGCTTGAAGTACTATTTTTGGACATCCAGGGGGTCTTGATATTTTTCGTGTAAGTCCATATCCTCAACATAGGGTGAACAGATTTTTTCTGGAAAAGCCCAATGTAGTCGAGGAGTTGTTTGATAGAGGAACAATCTATGCCAACCCAAATGTCTATCATCAAGATCCTAGATCCTATTCATAATAATGGTAAACCAGATCTGACGCATTGCAATGCCCAATAAATACAGCTCCAAAGTATAACTATTAACAATTTTTTCATGGATTTTGGCCAACAGCAAAGTTACCTAGGCACCTACTACTTTTTTGATCTGGTGGTTTCATTCTAATAAATATGAAAAGTACCTCTTGAAATTTATAGCATGAGTTCTACCTGGTAAAATGTGGCAAGATCAAAGTTTATCAGCCCTACCAGTAAGGGCTTTAGCTATCTGCGAATCTGGAAACATAATTGGACAAAGAACTGGCAACTGTGAAGAGCTAGCATAGAGTGATTGTAATCAATACTGTGTGATGGAAAGTTTCAGCTTTAAGTACTTGTTCTAAGCATGTAACCTTTCCTTTGGAAGTGAATATTTTCTGGTTGGAAAAGGAATTGATGCTGTTGATGACTTTTGCTACCTGCAAGAGACTGCAATTTGGATACATTACACTTGCTAATTCCTTTTAACGTAAGGTACAACAGACAATACAATAAGGTATCATTTTTTCAACTAAAAACAATCACTTTCCCAACTCGAGGTGATCCAAACTTGATGTGTCTTTCCATTAACTTGACTTTGTTATATGCCTTTTTTGGTATCTGTAATGAGATTAAACAGAAGACATAGACTTCTTGGTTATTGACAAGCTTTATTACTGCTATAGTAAGTACTAAACTACCATTAACGCTCTAATAAACACCCTGGACGTGTATTCATTTAATTCATACGATTTTGGGATGGCCGTTTAAAAGGAAGTGGAACATTTATTTTAAAACTGTACTCAGATATTTTCGTTCCTTAAAATATTGTATATATTAACCAATGCGAGAAATTCATTATCATTAAAATTGTTACATCAGAAGGTTAAAGCATCCATATTTCCATCTCTTCAGTTGATTCATCAAAAAAAGTTTACTATAGGATGTTTCCCTCATTTTTGTGTCTGATATGAATAATAAGAGATAGATAAAATGTATGATATAGACTACCACCACTCATCAGGCCTGTTGGAAACAGAGCTGATGTCTTACATACTTCCTGGCAGTGGTTGGGACTTGAACCCACAACATTGTGGTGCAAGCGCACATTTGAGACCTTTACACTACGTCTTCGGCAATATGTTAGCATTCTGGGGCGGTAATTTATCAGGATGGTTTATCTGATATATTTTTGTGCATTATCATGACATATATCCTATATATCTTGGTTAACTAAGCACAGTTTGACATGCACTAGTCCTCCAGTCACAAGAGTCTGATATGAGTAATGAGAGATAAATACAATGTACAATGTAGATTACCACCTCTCATTAGTCCTGCTGGAAACAAGAGCTGATACCTAAAATATTGCCTGGCAGTGGTTGTAACTAGTCCTCCAGCCACCAGTGTCTGATATGAGTAATGAGAGATGTGGTGGTAACCTATATCATATAGTAGCTTCTACTAATATCTAGTTGGTAGCCATTATGTTTGAGTAAAGTAATAGACCTCTTGAGTGAGTAACAGACTGGTCTGTAACCAATTACTAATTACAAAGTTTTTTTATTATTTCAATCTTTATAGAGGATATATACATTTAAGTTGATGTATTAATAGTTTGTAACCACTTTCAGCTCCTATCTATTATTAATGCCCCCCTCTATAAAAATAAGCCATTTCCCAATCACTCAGGCCTTAAATTAAGCATGCATGAATCGTGATTTGATTTTTGGATTATGCGTTGAAGCTGGGAAGTGTTTTTGCAAAATTGCGATGGTCAATTTCGAATTGTCATTTTGGTTATAAAAAACTGGCTTTAATTGTAAGTTTATTAGCTTTAGATATGTTTCTGTAAACTCAAATAGACTGTCATCATTCTTTTTTCTTTCCATCCTTCTCATTCTGAGGAAAATTATAATGCATTGAAAGGTCAACATAAAGAAAACTTTTTTTTTAACTTTACACCATTGTAACTTGAAGTTGTCCTTCCTTTTAAAACAAGCTTTAACATCAACAATTTTATCTGTAGGGAATGGTATGAATCATTATTTGATTCTAATACTTCAACATAACTCAATCAGCTGTTCCAGTATAAATTTTTAATTTTAGTAAATAAAAAAATATCTATTCTTTGAAACAGCCTTCCTTTCACAACTAACAGAGACTACAAAATATAATTTTGGTGTCGCAAATAACTTCCCAAATACATTGCTAAATCAAAAAAAATGTGATGTGAAAGTAAAAATTTTCACCTGCATGGGTTGAAAATTTTGTGCAACATGACTTTTTCACACTTGAGGCCTTTTTATGAAGTAAAATTTTTTGAGGAGAAATTAATGTCTTTTTTATGTCCACAGTGAGTACTTTCTTTATCTCTTTTTTTTCTTTTTTATCTGGATTGAAAACCAGGTTGAATTTCAGGGTACCTATGATTCATAATTTAATTTATGAAATTATTAGCTAGGAATAATTTTTACTGAAAGCAATTCTGCCCTCACTTACCCTAAAATTTTAGATCAGCATTTACAATTTGTCATAAAATATGTGTAACCATGCTAAATCTAATGACATTAATAGTAGACAGGTGCTCCTAACCCAAAAATAGATATGCTTTGTGGGTAAATAACAACAAAAAACGTCAAACTATAAGATTTCATGCATGGTAAATATGGGCCCCCTGATCGAGGTATGCATATGCTGTAGTTCAAATGATGTCCCTTGATCAGAGTACGCTGTTGTGAATGTGTCCCTTGATTTGGAGGTGCCCCAGATCAGGTAAAAGTGCCATACTGCTAACATACACAACCAAATTTTAGCTATGTATGGTTGCTGTCAAGATGAGGATCCTAATTGCAATGGGGAGGGTGATTGCCATTTTTGACGACATAATCAAAATTCAATCATTAGTGTTTTAAGGTGAAAAACTCGAATTAGAAAGGCTGAGCACTGGACACAATCAGTCGGGAAACCCTCTTGATTGCATACTTATTGGCCCCATGTGTAAGTGCAGATTTGCATGGCTAAATTTTTATTAGACATGCAAATGCATGGTTAAAATACCCCCATTGAGAAGTTGCTTGAGTGAAATCAATCATGTAAAAGTTTAGTTTTTGTTGATTCAGCAGTGATTGTAGCAAAACAACATCAAACAAGCTTTTGTTTCCTTATCTAAGATCAATTTTTGAGCAAATTTGTTAACCCTGTGCAACACCCGAACATGCCAGGACAGGATTTAATTCATCAAAACACCTGTCATTTTTTGGTTTGAATAATAGTTATAATAATATGGTTATAATAATATTTTGCTCCTGGACCACCAGTCTGGTCGATCTCTCAAAACATATATCTCGGCAAATATCCTGTCTTGGATATTATAGCGCTTGAAAAATAATGAAAATAAAAAAACAGGGGGAGGGGGGTATTGTCTTTTACATTAGTCTTCATGTTTTTGCCTTGAAAAATGTAAAAGATTAAGATTTAGGTCCTGTGTATTCAAACTCTGTCCAGGCATTTGGCCCTAAATTAAGGCGGATAAAAGTGACATAATAGTTTACTGTCAACCGCTCGCATATCTTGATGAACCAGCATGAAAATTTTCATTACTGTTAAAAAATTCATTATTTACTATAGATGAGTTACAAATGTTCACTATTCAATTTGATTTAAATCTTCATAGCTTTGACTGTAAAACTATGCAAATGCAAGTTAACTTGTGTACAAAGAAGCGCATACAGGGTTTATACAGCCTTGGAAAAATTTTTCTCCTGATTTTTGTGCTTAAAGTATATTTTTCCCCCTGATTTTTTTCAGAACAAACATAGTTTTACCCCTGACTTCTGAAGTGAATACAGTATTTTACCCCTGACTTTTACAGGGTTGCCACTCATATGATCATGACTTTTTCAGATGAAAATCCTGACATTTTACAAGGATTTAAAAAACTAAAAAAAAAGAAGATGACAATGTTCCACTTCTGCGTTAAAAAATAAGTACTCTTAGGTGTCTAATAAACGCAGAAGAGGCTTATTAGGCTTTTTCCGATCCAGGTGCGGATCCAGCATTATAAATGAGCGTGTGAAAATTTCAGATTCAATTAGGTTAGTGTCACCTGACGGGCCACCATGGTTGGCCCTGAGGGGCCAGAAAATTTTTTATAATTCTAGATCGTGGGAAATCATACCGTTTTCTAAAGTAAAATACAAACAATGCAAAAACTTTACAACAAACTAAACTTTTGGTACTTAATATATACTTATTATTTTCAACCAATACACCGATGGAAAAAATGATGTAATTTGTGTTTTATGAGTCATTATATAAAAAGTAAACTTATGCCCATTTTGCGTCATGCCAAGGACTAGAGAGTAAACTAAAAATCATTTTTTTATAACAGATTAGAAAAAAATCCTGACTTAATCAGATTAATCATGACTTTTTGAGAAAATATGACCAAATTTTTCAAATCTTGACAAATTCATGAAAATCAGAAAATCCTGACAGAATGGCAGCCCTGTTTTAGGAGACCTATACACTTTATTCATATGACCATATGAAACCAATCAATGCTTTTTACTAAGACCTTAAGAAACAGTGATTCAGAAAATAAAGATCTTTAATACTGTCTTATCATTAGCCTCCTGATGATCCTGATCCTGATAATATTTTGATCACAAAAACAAAAAAGAAGATTGCCGTCCCTCACATAATATGGCGAAATCAACTTTTCCCCCTGACCATCCATGAAAAACTTTGAATTCCCCTGACCACTTTGAAATTCCCTGACTTTCCCTGACATTCCCTGACTTTCCCTGACTTTTTGGTCAAAGACCCTTTTGCCCCCGATTTCCCCTGACCATATAAACCCTGGCATACATTTGGTACGTCAGAGCGGACTTTGGTACTGTCTTTGTTATTTCATTACTTTCTTTCAAAATTAATACCATCTTTTCAAAATTTATATTATCTTTTAGCAATCCATACTATCTTTCGGAAATTTATACTATATTTTGAAA
Source organism: Darlingtonia californica (assembly GCA_032270445.1). Lineage (NCBI taxonomy): Eukaryota > Viridiplantae > Streptophyta > Magnoliopsida > Ericales > Sarraceniaceae > Darlingtonia > Darlingtonia californica. Next base: position 17,349 of record JAUBWS010051745.1, read on the forward strand.
ATTTATACTAACTTAGAGATTTGCGCTATCTTTTTGAAAATATGGATAATGTTTCGTAAAGGCCCTTCCCATACCACAGTTAAATGCAATATGGTTTGAAGCATACCACATACGATATAACTACCCTGTGATTTTATCATATTGGTGGCAAGAGCACATTTGTCGAGGAGCATAATGTTGTTGACAAAAGGTCTGTTGGAGGAGAATCTGGAAAATCTTGCTTACAGTGACGTATCCAGAGTTTAGTGACACCCAAAGCGCCCCCATGGTGGGCGCAGAGGGGCAAGAGAATTTTTTGTTTTTTCATGCTCTACGTAGCAAGAAAACGCATTTCCGAGGTGAATTACAGCGACATTTACAACGGATCGAAGAGAAGTATTTAAAGGGTGGTTTAATGTCATTTACTAACTGGGTCCTGAGGACATATACACGTGCGGTAAAGTTAAACTGACTACCAAACATTGTCATGCTGTACTAATACT
>JAUBWS010051756.1:0-17827 GCA_032270445.1 Darlingtonia californica
TTTCCGGCTTCAAAAAAGCTCCGTCGGGCAAACGAGATGCGCGATTCAGTTTATTTTAGAGAGTGATTATAACGAATTCATTATTATTTTCAACTGTGCGTACAACATGAAACTATTAGTATTGAAAGATAATAGTCTGTCACTGACGTAATTAAGTCCGTATACGGTATCATAAAGGTTCTTATTCTGTAGGTATTTTTACAGCAATATACACTTGTGGTTTTATTGAAGCATTGAGCAAACACCTAATGAAAACGGTCCTGCATATTACTGTAAGGTTTTTTTGTTACATATATGGCAGAACCAAGGTTATATACAGTTACAAACAGAATTCTTTTCAGGAAAAATTTTGCGTACAGTGAAAAATAATAAATGCACTTACTTCTATCGTGAAGGGATTCAGCTGCATCTTCCAGTGATGCGTAATTACCAAAAAGGAAGTCTGTACTACTCTGTTCACCATCAGTTAGGATGATCATTACATGCTTTACATTTGGTCTCATGCCATTAGCTTCTGAGAATATTGTTTTGTTGGCATATTCCAATGCAATATTCAAATATGATGAGCCTTGCAAAGAAAGAAACAGTAAAAACAGTTGTTCGACATAAGTTTAGTCGAGAGTTGTTATCATTTGCATTTTCGGACAGAAAAATGTCAGACAAAAAGTAACAACATTTTTCGGAGGTGACGACAAAAATTTGTCCGATGAAAAAGTTTGACCATCCAAATTTTTGTTGTTTCAAAACATACTTTGATTCGTGTGATATTTATCAAAATTAATGTTTTTTAAAAAGTAAATTTTCGTCACTTTTGTCCAACAAAAAGTTTGTCCGACATTTTTTGTGCAATGAGCAGTCAGATAACACAGATTTTGAGCACTCAGATCCATTTCAAAAAAGCCGATAGGCGAAATAGACCTTAAAAAATCCATCCGTTAGTGCGACTCCCTGTAGAATAGACCATTAAATGGCCTATAAATAGGAATTTAAGACTTCTCACCTCCACCACTGATTTGAAAGTGTACGACGCTTTTGATATAATCTTCAACTTCTTCTTTTGTTGGGCTTACCAATGTTTTGACGACTTTATTCATGAAGCGATCATTCCCATCCGCGCGTGCGCTGTAATTGGTTCCGTACGGGAAGTAGGCGAAACGTGTTTTATCAACTCCAACGTTCAAAAACGAGGTTGTTCTAATGATAAATTCTTTCATAGTATCAAGGTATACTTCGTTGCTACCAGATAAGTCAGCAACAAATAAGATGTCCAATTTGTTTTCACATGCTATAAAGTAATCATAAGTCGTTTATGTTTTGAAGACTTCAAAAATTGGTACATAACACGCTAGTACAGACTTTGGAAAAGTTGTGAGTTTGTAAACAAAACAAATATTTTATGAAAATCGAGAGATAGATAAAGCCTGTAGAGCTGGATACAAATCTTAGGAAAAGTTGCAAATTTACAAAACGAAACAAACCAGGGAATTTTAATGAACTAAATTCCGTATGTATCTTTTAAATCGATGAAATGATAAAATGAGCAGCTTTCAAAAAACAGAAACGAGTATATCGGGAAATCAGAAAGTAAGTTTATGAAATAAAATCTAGAAGTATCTTTGGAAATTGAATATGAGATTCTGAACTTTCATGATGACTTTGGAAGTCAATTGGTGTCATTATTAGCAATAACATAATCTTGAATCCGTCTATTGTCAATATTTAGTCCTCTAAAACATGTCAATGGTTTTATATTAAATCTTGAATTATCTTAACATTCTTTCTTGTAATCTGACCTACCTTTAGGACAGTCTGGCATTTTGCAATTTTCTGTTTGTGTCAACTCTCCACTACAAGGTGGTTTCGAGCAATCTCTGGTACGTTGTCGAGTTCCTTCACCACAAGTGACTGAACACTCGCTCCATGCTTCCCAAGGTCCTGGTGGAGTAGCTACATAGTAAACATGATAAGAAAGGATGTTCTAATGTTTCGTTGACATAATTTTATTGGGTTCTTCTATGTTCATTGGTTATGCCCCCGATTACATGTTTTTTCAGGTCACGATCAGCTCGGAAAGAGCAAAATGCTTATTTACAAATTACTAACAATGGCCATGGTCAGACTTCCTGCGTCCATTGGATATACCCAATGTAGACGTAGCATCCTAATTATATTATCCTCCTAAAGGCCCCATCATCACTATTATATGCTGGGGTACTTCATGTGCATTTCTTTATCAGTTTTTATACAGATGAAAAACAACGTTCACATGACGTCACAAGTTTACATAGGTTAAAAAGAGTTTAAAATGATATGTAGAGTCGGCTAGATACGAGCTTTACCAAGGTTATTTTTGTTCTGCTAGAGAAATGTAGTTTTTGCTACTACATCAAATCATTCAAAAGTTCACTAGTGATCATGAAAAATAGAACGAATCTAAAAAGTCCTTATTGAAGAAGTGCATGCTTTGTTTTTTTCTAACAAACAGACCTATGGTTGGAAATCTCTTCCATTAAGACTAAAAAGAACAAGTAACCGATCGGGATTGTTATCTCTACTTACGAGCTGGTATAACGCATGACTGTTGGTCCATCGATGAACCTGAACAAGGTTGACCACCATTTTGTGCAGATTGTTTTTCTGTTCGTTGACGTGTCCGTGAACCAGTTGTACCACCAGCAATGACGACACATTGACCCCAAGTACTCCATTCGTCCCATACACAATCGACTAGATGAAACAAGTATATTCATAACTCATTTTTCTTTTAATACACTTTCCGAACAGTACAAACCCTTATCATATAAGTATTGTAAGTAATTATAAATAATCACCATTTGCATTTTCAAATTTAAAAATAAAAATAGGTTTGGAACATTTTCTTCGGGTCATTTCTTTTTCGACCAAAAGATAAATTACTTTTGAGAGGTGATTCCAGGAAGGCGCAGAACCCTCAGGATAGCAGTTCATGAAGAATGCAGAGGTGATCTTGGGCAAATAATTTCAAATGAGAATACCATATTTTTACTAATTTTGGCGCATTCGCAAAAAGAAGTGAATTCGGATGGATGCGAGAATTAATACGTAAAATATACTAGAAAGATCAATTTTCTTCGTTCTGAACTAGAGAAAAATGAACCTGTGCAAAAATTTTTAAAAACACGCGAAATTGCATATTGCTTTTTGCTTGAAAAAATACGAATGAGGTAGTAAACATACCGGGACAAGGTGACAATGAACAATCGACATTTTGAGTACTATTCCCTTGACAATCTTTTCCACCGTGTGCTGGTGAAGGATTATCACATATTCGTTCTTCAATCATTGTTCCATTACCACACGTTACTGAACATGGTACTTTGATTTTCCATTCGCTCCAACCACCATCAACTAAAATCACATTGAGCAAAAATTGTAGTCAAAGTTCCATTAACCCTTAGACGACGAATAACGTATATATACTTCCAGATTTGGCAAGCCTTTGAGGACATCAACTTTCTTTCGATATCAAATTTAACTCATTTATCCCTTTCCACTGAAATTCAGGTTTAAAAATTGAGAGAAAAAAAGTGGACATTTTCAAAAAAAAAGATATTTCGTTTTCTAAGGGTTACACACACACACTGTTTGATTCTAGATCTAGATAAAAACATATATGCTCACTTGGAGCGGTGAATTGAATTTTTGAAAAATGGGGTTTGGGGAACTAAAAGCCTGGCTTAACCAAAAGATATAAAACTCGCGTTTTAAAGGCATTCATTGCAATTTTCAGAGCTTTTTTTTCGTAAAAAGAAAACTGTAAAAACAACGAATCAAATAAAAATTATAAAACGATAATTCATTAAGTATAGTAAAAAGAAGGTCTAACTACGATTTGGGTCATGAATTTTCACCATACCTGGACATGATGCAATTGAGCATGTTCTATTTTCTGTTAGTGCTTCAGTACAAATCTTTCCACCAAAAGCTGCTGGTGGGTTATCATCATTTCGAGTACGTTCTTGATAACCAACTCCACATGTCTTGGAACAGGTTGACCATGCTGTCCAAATAGTATAACCGCAATCGACAGATTTTACTAAAACCATAAAAATATCATTGGTAATACCTTATCATAAAAATCAAAGTTAGGCAAAGTGACAAAAATTTGTTAATTGATGGAAAATATTGCCCGACGAATGATTTGGTCGGCTGAAATATTTTAAAACAGATCTTGATGAAAAGTATTTTTACCGACGAAAACTTTTACCGGTTTTTGTTATATTAAACAGTATTTTTGAAAGACTCAAGAATTCTTATTGAAAATGTGTGTATATCATGATTAGAAAACACAGCACTGAGAGAAAACAAAATTTGGCTAAAATTCAGTAAAGCCTGAAAATAAATTGGAGTCGTTTTTGTTCAAATTGATGAAAAGTGTTTTTTCTTACCATCAGTGAGGCTGTATACGAATGCGTTCTCTTCATTGGGACCTGCACACCAACGTAGAAGGTTATCGCATGGCTGATAAGGTTTAGTTGATGGTGGTTCGGATTTCTTTGAAATGCACTCAGTGGATGGACCGTTCTAAGAAAAATTATAAATATGAAACGCTTGAAACTTAGATGAATTGAAAGCATTTCTTTTAAATACAGAAGAATTCTTGTAGCGTAAAAGAGGTTTCGAAAAAACTCTCGAAAATCAGGTTTCAAGAAAATTGTCAAGATTGAGAAAGTGCATAGTTTTTGGCCTTGTAGTTGATAAAGTGAACTCTACGTTTTTAGGTTCTATACTTTTTTAATTTCAAAATGGTGGCGGGGGAGGCATATCTCCCTTCCCATGGTTGCACCTCTGAAATAGAGGACTATAAAAGGCTAGAGAGGGAAAATTTGAAGAAACAGGAATCAATAAACATAATGAAATAAAAATAATCAACAATCTTTATGTTATAACTTTTGTCTTTGAAGGTAACAGGAGCTTTAACAACATACTTGAGGGACTTAAATTTATCCACTATCATACTTTAGGGACTTATATTTATCAGAAGCAAAAATTGTCAAAATTTCGCACAGAAGTAAAAGAATATGCTTACCTTTTTGTAGTAGTCCACGGTCGTGTTTCCGGACACGCAAACACCAAGATCTTTAATGGCAAAATTAGCGAACGTCCTATCTTTTGCTGCATTGGCACATTTACAGATCAGTATGGGCAGATAAGTGTTCCAGTTACTGTAATTGGTACGAGCCTCTTGGGAATCGTTGAACAATACAATCGGAAGGTTGTAAGGGTTGTTGCTTCCGGGTTTCACTTCTTGGAAACAACCAAGACGCTGGTAATTCGTGTCGTCTGTAGAAAAGAGGTTCGAGAGTTTATTTTGATGGTTCAGAAGAATGAACATTTCGCAAAGCAGCTTGACTCATCTTAAGTATCAATTCAGATAACAAAGCCTTTCTATGCTCTTTGTAATGCATATAGATTTTAAAATTACTATATCAAAATTTGTCTTTGGGTAGCTAAGCAGTTCGCCTGCGAAATTCGTTGGCGATATATATACATATCTTATTTCAATTAGGAAACAAAATTCAGAAGCTTCGTTTCATACATTTCCAAATCTGTTACTGCTCTCTGATAATTTTGCGCTAGAAGAATCTCGAGTAGATTCATTGATTATGTTGTTGTACCATTCTGAAATCTTTTTATTCAATCTTATATTACAGATTTTTGTGATAAATAATGAATTTGTCTGCGCTTGGCGCTTAAACTATATGCTTAGGTGGGAGATTGAAAATTTTTGAAAGACGGAAAATCCAAGGGAATTCAACACTACTTAAAACTACTTGAACGAATCACCCATTTTTAAGTGTGTCATAATGATGAATACTTACTACAGCATTCTGGGTAACATGCTTTAGTTTGGCTTCGATCACCAATACATTGAGTACCATTGAAAGCAGCCTCTTGAAGTTCTGTACGGTTCCTGATTCGTACACCGTAACCACAATTCACACTACATTGTGACCAAGAACTCCATTCAGCTAATACACAATCCACTAAAGCACGAAATATTAAACTAGTTATAATTACATTGCTTACCGTATCAAACAAAATATTGTCGGACACATTTTTCTTCAGACACAAACGGAGAAATTTAACTTTTTGATTATAATTTAAAATGTGAAGTACACAATTCTTTTAAGCAATAACATCACTAGTTTGGCCTTCTAGATGAAGGGCATCACAATGCATCTCTCTGTATTTGAGCGATCTCTACTTATTATGATAATTTCAGTTTTAAAAATACAAGTTGACTGACTCTCTAGTTGACAACCTTCAAAATGGCAAATGATTAAATCTCGAATTAGGGAAAATATTGGATCATCAGAAGAAATTGACTTAAGCCATTTAATCATGGTTATTGAGATTTTTGACAGTCCAACATCGAAAGATCCACTTGAAGTTTTACTTAGTTTGTGAACGAACCCTTTTATAGCAAAAAATGTTACAGAAAATCTGCTTCGCAGTGACTTTGTTTTAATCGACAGGGAGATTTGAGTTAGACAGAGTCGACTGTATATGAGTTTTCTGTCTCTCAGTAGAGAAATGGAAATTTCTTGCATTGATTACCTGGACAATCAGCTATCTTGCAACTTTCAACAGCACTGAGGTTTCCTTGGCATGACAGCCCACCATGTGCGGGTATGGGGTTACTACAATACCTTTGCTTGGTACGGAAACCATCACCACACGATTTGTCACATTGACTCCATTCGCTCCATTCGGTAAAATTACCATCAACTGAAACAATAAAAATATGAATTAATAAAACTATGCCTCGTGCATTTAAATTAGTCCATCCATTGAAGGATCTTTTAACAACTATTTTTATACCTTGACATGGTCTGTTACAAGTGCAACCTCTCACTTCGTCTTCTCGACCTTGACAATTTGTTCCGTTATTGGAAGGAGCAGGAGAATTACATTGTCTTATGCGTCTCATCTGTCCAGAACCACAAGTAGTTGTACAAGGAGTGAATGATGACCATTCTCCCCACATACCGTGAACTAAATAGACAAATAATAATAATAGACAAAAATTATAAATAATATCCTGGACCTATTGCTTGGATTTTCACAAAACTTAGAAATTTAGAAATTTGAATTAATAGAATTGAAATAGATAAAATTATCGCAGGAAGCCTTCTCTTGAATTTTTATAGGCTGTATCGATTTTTACTTGAAGCGAAAGTACAATAACAAATAGTCTATCAGATAAACTGTTTCGGTTTTTTTTCCTTATACATGGTCTATTGGCAGACGTCCATGGGTCGGTAATTTTGAAAGACTGGAACGTCACATGAATATAGAAATTCGATTGTTGTAAATAGTCCACACTGATTGGTTAATAGTGCGAAACACAGCGAAGATATTGGCTATTTTTCCTATTGGTGCGATTATTCTTTTCTTGTGTAATAATATTTACAAAGCAAGCTCCGTATCATACAATTTTGACCGACATAATGGATTTTGGGGCTTTGGACGTCTACCGATAGACCAGGTGTATGGCAAAAAAAAAAACCGGTATAAAAAGACTAGATAATAACGTACTAGGGCATGGTCCAGCATCACAACTAACGGACTCCATATGCGGACACGGACATACGAGATCACTACCGGCTGTCACTGTACAGTTCCGTGTGCGATACCTTTGACCTCTTCCACAGTCAGCAGAACAAGCCGCCCAGCTTCCCCATGGGAATATCGAGGACGTGTCAGGGTTTAGAACTAAAAAAGGAAGAGAACAATACTGTGTCACTATCATTATCATTAAATCGTCATTGTTAAAGACATACAAACCATTATCACAATTGTTCAATACAAATTTAAAACAACATGTTATTTTCATGTAATTTATCGAGCAAAAAAATGACAATGGAAATTTTGCGGCCAATAATTTAGTTTGTCAAAAAAAAGTTCTTGCATGAAAAATTATACATGTTACGATTTACGTCAATTTCGAGTTAAATCATATTTTCAAAAAATTATAATTTAATCACTTTTGTCCGACAGAAAAAAACGGGAAGAAATAAACCTGAGCATGGCGGTAATCTGCAAACTTCTTTATCAGTCTCCGTTTGTACAAATTGTCCAATATTTTCGTTTGAAGGACAACCCGCTGAACTAGAACAATTGCGTGATCGTTGAATAAAGCCCTGTCCACATGTGGACGAACATGTTGACCATTGAGACCAATCAGCCCATATGCTCACTAAACATAAAAAAACGCAAAATTTCTAAACAATAATCTTCTTACACTCACTCTTTTTTTAACTAAAGCTAGTAAAATATGGTTTAAACATTAAAGCACTGAAATTATGCTCATATTTAGTAGAAAAATTATCAGTCAACTTTGATTTCATAGGTCCCTATAGGAGTTGACCGGAAAGCAGCATCCTTATAGAAAACAAGGGACTGAACGGAACTGTCTATACATGGATCCTAATCCTAAAGGTAAAGGTCCTTCACGGAAATATCTTCACAATTTTGGGCCTAAATCGCGAGTTCAAATTCCGCAAAACTTGCACAACTGCTCAACCTCGAAAATAAATTCCGTTATACATTGGACATGGACATTATAAATTGGACATTATAAATTGCTGTTATACATATAAAGTATGAGAGAATCGCGAAACTCAATTCCGTGAAACTCGCTAACTTTGAACTGGTCAACCACGAAAACAAGATCCGCGAAAAATTTTTCCTTTAGGTAGTCCAAGGTCCCAAACAATGTTATAAAAGGTTATTACGATGGCTGACACATGTTCCATAAATAAACTGGTTCATTAAAAAGATAATTAACAGAAAGATTTCATTACCTGGACAAGGTTCATTGTTACAAACTTCTGTCTTTGATATATCTCCTAATACTCTGCAATCTTTTCCGTTATATCCTGGATATGGCTTAGTACATGATCTGAATGCTGAGCGGACACCCCCTCCGCATGATTTGGAACAGTCACCCCATACTCCCCAACTACTCAATTGTCCATCTGCTCCGGCACCTGAATTCGGAAGAAGGATGTTAAAGTATATATTCTGGAAGTAAACAGTAACACCACACTTATTTTTTGCGAGCTGGGAACGAGGTTTTCTTGCTCTTCAACAAATATACAATACGAGACGACAGGGAGTTTCGGCATACAGGAAGAATATTTCAACGCGCGAAAATTGCAGTTCTTAGAACAGATTTCTACAGACAATCTTAAATGCAACTTCTTGTACATATTTTAATCAGCAGGGAAAGTCAACTTTTTCGTAGCGTTTCGTAAAGAATGAGCTTCGACACGCAGTAATTGGGAGAACATGTTCGATTTTTTGTGAAATTTCATATAAAGACGAAAATCTGACAATAAATACACGCTATGAACGCTGTATGAATATTTCAGAAAGGTTTTGGAATGCCTAGAGGGACAACAAAGAATCAATTATACCTCCTATTTGGTAAACATAAATTGACCCATTTTGCGCATCACATTGGTGACTTTGATATTCACAGGGATGCAATGGTGGTGAACTTCTCGCATATTCTGGTGGTGTTCCGTAGAACATACAATTGCTTGAGTTTGTAGTGAGTTTACCAACATCGGATTGGGTTATACCAAAACATTTTTGACCACTCAATCCAAAGGAAGAATAGTTTTGGTTTTTAGCTTCCACTGAACATGCGCAGATGAATTCTTGTATTCTTTGAGCAGCAGTACGTTGTTTTAGCACCGAGGTAAGTGTGAATGATGAAATATCTCGACATCCTTTTCCTTCGTACGATTCGGCACCTGAGGAGAAAAAAAGATAGAAAAACTAAGCTGCATTGAGAACCAAATATTTCGATGGGAAGAAACTTTGATGAAAAGATCACTTTTCAATTTTCCACGGAAATTCAAAGGTTCCCGGAAACTTTTGCTTACCAAATTAAAGCTGAATAAGATATAGTTTTGAGGACTGAAAACGCAGGACGTATCAGAGACGTTTCTATGACATTCAAAACTTTCAAAAGACATCTGAAAACATTCTGAACATCCTAGGGATATCAAAGATGCATTTTTCAGACGTCCTTTGTTTAGTGTGAAACAACACACTTACATTGGCACTCCACATTTTTGCACACCCTGCTCTCTCGTTCATGACCAAAACAACCCATTAATCCATTGTTGGCATGGTTACATTGTCTTGTTCTATGACTGAACCCTTCTCCACACGTCTCCGAACATTCAGTCCAATCACTCCATGATGAATAATAGGCCATCGCTATGGAAACAAGATAAAAAATATTTTAAATTCTAATCTTACACGAATGGAACGGTTACTACATCTTTTCTGGAGATTTTGTTCAATTTTTGAAACTAGTCAATCCTTCTAGCCGTAAAAGTGGTCTTTTTAAAATAACCCAATAGATTTCAAGAATGGATTTTGAAGTATATAGACGACCTATGCACGTAGTGAAAAACTGCAACTTATCTGCAAAAACGATGCAAAAATGAACTATGAACTACTCACGTCCCGCGCTACTTATACTCTAATGCGCATGCGCGTTTTGCAAAAAAATACACAGGCTTTAATAAACGCCTTTTAAAATATTTTTACGTCAACCCTTTTGAGTAAATTTTCGATAATCTCTACTATATTACCTGGGCATGGTCCATTTGAGCAGTAACCAAATTCTTCAGCTGCTCCAAGGTTTTGTTGTAGACAATTTTTACCACCCACAGTCGTAGGTGGATTTTGACACGACCTCGATCGATACTTGGTACCATTACCACATGTTTTATCACATAAGGACCAATCTGTCCATTGCGTATAGTTACCGTTTACTACGAGAGAAAATGTCAATTTTCAGGGGTGAATTTAGGCAGGATATATCAAGATAAGTCAAAATTTGATCATTTCTTTAATAATGATTTTTACGCAATGATTTTCCAAATAAAAATTATACCATCAGAAAGAGAATTAAAAGAGCTTTTAGAAAATATCTACCTTTAATGGTCCGAAAAAGTTAATAGATAATGAAATATGAAGGAAATAAAAAACATGCTGCAAAAGGGTGAACATTTCATACAATTTTTCACAAGTCAACTTTCAATAATCTCTCTAATTTGAATACTCCTTCTAATTCGAACTTCATCGGGGAGGATTGAAGTGACTTTGTGCTTTAGTCAAAAGATGCAGAAGATTCAACTTTGACAACTAGTTAGACTTTTTTTCTTACCATTGAAGATAGAATGAAAGAGAGTGAGTACACATGTAGCTATATATGTAGGGCCCATTTCTTTCCCCTTTCAGTATCTTTAGTTCTAGCTAAGTCTGCTGGTAAAGGTTTTGGGAAAGATTTCTCTCCGAAAATTTATGAAAAATTTTCATGCATACTTTAAGAGAGTCATAGAGAGGAAAATTAACTGGGTTACCCAGCTAGTATATATGAGGGTTAAATACAAAATGCAGTAACTAACCTGGACACTCGGCATCGTTGCACGTTCTACATTCTTCAGTTACACCAATACAACCGGCTCCTCCAGCTTGAGGTGTTGGTGAATCACAAACACGCGTTCGGTTCGAATTGCCAACACCACATGTTTTTGAACAGAGACTCCAAGATGTCCAACCACCCCAGCCTCCATCCACTGTTGAAAAGAAAGAGAGAACATAGAAATCAAAATTAATTCTTATAGTATATATCCTCATAATTCGAACCTCCAGAACTAATGGATCAGTTCGCGTAAACGAATATTTGATTTATCGAAAGCTTTTTATCAAGATAAGTTACAGGCAAAGGGATGTATACTTTGGACAAATGAATTCAGTTCATATGAGAAATTTTCGAGAATTCGAGGGTTTTATGGGACAGTATTAGCGAGTGGGTATCAAAAATAATTCGAGTTACAAGGATTTCGGGACTGACAAAATTACCTGATACCTCATTAGACAAAAAAATGTGACGATTTTTTGTCCGATCAAAGTGACAAAAATTCAATTTTTTTCAAAAACATGATTTATAAATCACATGAATGATTGTGACAATAACGCATTAAAACAATAGAAAATTAGGGTGGAAAAACTTTTTCGTAGGACAAAATTATTGCACCTCTGGAAAATTTCGTCACTTTTTTCTCTGATAAGTTAGGGTTTTCATTATATGGATTATACATGCAATCCAAGAAATTAAATGATATAACTGCAAAAATAACTGCAAGGAATAACTAATAAGAGAAAAAAAGCGGCAAAAAACTTAAATTAGCAGATATTACTTCAGTACTTTTCTAAACACGATGAATTTTCCCGTGCACATACACAGACTGAAGCGCTATAAAAACATGACAAAAATGATGTCATACCAGGACAGAATCCCACATTTTTGGATTCCATTTGTGATGGTAAACCATATCTTATGCACTGTTGTCCATTGCTGGATGGGGCGGGATTGTTACATTGGCGGGTTCGTTGGCGTGTTGCAACATTACAAGTGGCGCTCCATCGACCCCATTCTGACCAATTACTATAATTACCATCCACTGAAAGAAAAAAGAAAATCACAATTAAAACATACATGTTATCTTCTACAGCTCTCTTAATTTACGACCACATTCGGGTATCGTCCGCGTGATGGCCAGATTGGCTGTCGAAGCGAAGTATCATTGTAACCTTTATGCCGACTTTCACTTTTTGCCGATGGACTTAATACAAAAACATTCGTAGCAAAAGATACCAGATAATTGAAGCATTTAATGAGATTTAACTATAGCAGAAAGGACAGTTAGACAAAAAGTATAAGGCCACGTTTACAGGAGACCCGGAATAAAAAGAAAAATCTGCAAAGTATTTTCATTATCACTCGTTTACCATTTATAAGAAAAGGGCAATTTAGCGCGGGTGTTTTTTTACATTTTGGGTCTCATGTAAACGTGGCCTAAGGTAAATCAAATAATATTAAACTTTACCAGGACATGATGTCAGTTCACAACCAATATTTTGTGATGCATATGATGAACAATTGTTACCACCATTCGAAGCAGGTGGATTTGCTGGATATCGGTTCCGGCTTTTTGTACCAGCACCACAACTGACTGAACAAGCCGACCATTGTGACCATTGTGTGAAATTGCAATCAACTACAAAATAAATTTTTTGAGAATTGCAATCTCACTTTTCAGTTTTCTAAAACTGAGGGTCAATCTCTTAGTGTTAGACACTCTTACAGCGTTGATAATGTCAATGTTTGACATAATTCCACTGAGGATGATTGCAATCCAGAATAGCAATAAATATATGAATATCTAAAACATACTCTCAAATCTAAATCAAAAACATCAGTTTGAGGTGGGCAGAACTCCAAATGTCACTTAGTTGCTCGAGGTTCACAAAGACATGTGACAGTGGTAGTCCTTTTTCGACATTATTTAAAGTTTGTTTCAAGAATCAGCTCTGGTTGAAGACTTTGCATGGCAAGTTTGAAGTTCATATCATAAATAGAAAAATTTTATATTTTTCAACTTCATTTTCCTCTTCAACTTCAAAATTTTCTAAAATGTTTTTTGCATAATCAAACAAGCCGTCACAATATTTGTGGTATTATGCGGAATCTCAATTTGAATTTTTAGTTATTAGAAAAACTTTCAAAAATTCCATACCTGGACAACCGGTTAATGTACAGTTTGTCACTTCTTCAGAACTACCCAGTACTTCACATGATTGTCCACCCAGAGGTGCGGGATTGGTGCAAGTCCTGTACCTAGATCGTGTTCCAACTCCACAGGAAACAGAGCAGCCACTCCATAACGACCATTGACTGTAATTCCCATCACGCGAGGATACTAGTAAAGAAAGGTTAAAGACACTCATGACTAATGCAGCTTTGAGCTCTTTTGTAACAAACACAAAACTCCGCTGGAAGTTTTTTGTCATCATTTTACAAGCTCATTTTTGTCAATTTTGTTGCATGTTAACATATTGTTTCAGACAGTGCAGCAAAACAATAGAAGGCACTCTGCCTTTAATTTAATGGGAATGAATTAATGAAAGGTATGTACAGCTCTCGATAAAAAAAACCGTAGAGAAAGTTGGACTTCATACAAAATACTATAATAACTTTTTCTAGGTGGAACATTTTTTATTCATTCATCGTATATTTTTATTTGCGGTTCCTTCACAGAGTTCCATTTATTGAGAGTAAACTGCATATAAATAAGGTTGTTCAATTTTGGACAATTATCTTAAGCATCAGCTTGTTCTTAGTTTGTTCTTATTGAAAAAAACCCTGTAGGCTTGATATGTCTACTAAATCTACCTTCGAGCGTGTAGATATACTGAGATTTGTTGGCTGAAATACCACCCATGCATGGTTTTCCCAAATGATCTCCATCGCAGGGAATGAAACTGTTATTCATGGGATTTCCACCAATCGTCACGCACTGATTTGAAGGAGTGAGAACGAAGTCGTTGACTTTCCCGCCAAAACATTCGCCCAATGATCGGAGAGAGAAATGTGTGTATTTTTTCTTTTGCGCAAAACTGGCACAATTACAGATAGTACTATCTACTTCTCCGTTCCAAGACTCTGCGCTACGGTCCAAATTATCTGTATAATTGAAAAGTAGTTCTCCTCCTATCTTAGAAAGATCACCATCGAAACATCCAACACCGGTATATGTCATGTCACCTATAAAAGTCAAAACATTTTAGTTTTTTTAGGGAATATGACGAATAAGGAAACTGAATTAGTTTTATGAAATATAAAATTGACCTATAATAATTCCAGATAAAATGCAAAAATGCATCATACAGAAATATACTCCAAAGACATCACACTCAGGTAGCTAGCTAGGCAGCTTAGCACTGTTTTTTTCCTGAAATTTCGTGCACATCGTAAAGAGTAAGGTAAGGTCTCCCAGCAAAAGAATAGCACATTTAAAAGTTCGTGTTCAATTCACTTCATCCTCGCACTCTAGATTAACGCAAGAAAAAAACTACATATGAACTCGTTTTTAGGGTTTCTTCTCTTGAGAATGACGTTGTCCAGATTTTACTTTTTTTACTTACAACATGGTTTTTCTTCGTCACAATTCCTTGTTTCTGTGTCATCTCCATAACATGGTGACCCATTATTAGAAGCTGGAGGGTTTGAACAACTTCTTTGACGAAGTTTGACACCGCCATAGCCGCACGACAGTGAACACGCGCTCCAAGGTCCGTATGCACTCCAGCTGCCGACAACTACACAAATAAAATCGAAATTAAAATACAATAATATCGAGATTAAAACACAATAGTAAATAAGTATTGTGAAGTGAATCTAGTACTGAAATCAACCCTTCACTCGTGTGCTGAGTCATAAACTTTGGCTGAGTGGACGAAGCGCCTTTGCTTTGAGGTTAAATGAAACACTGCAATCAGTTTGAAATCACTGTTGCGTCTAATTTATGTGAAACGAGGGAAACAAAATCTTACTTGGGCATTTAACTGCTGCATTACATGTCTCTTCTTCTATACTTTCTCCAAGATGTGAACAACTTCTACCATAGAAAGTGGGCGCTGGGGCGTCACATTGGCGGTATCGAAGTTTTCTACCAACTCCACATGTGACGTCACATGGCGTCCACTTGGTCCATTCGGAATAATCACCGTCAGCTAAAAAAAAGAATTGGTATGAAGTTATTCAGTTTCGGTCTTTTCAAACGAAACGGCTGGCGAAATCAGAACGGTAAGAAGCAGTTAATAATTTCAAATGCTTTAAAATTGATATTCCAACTTTTAGCTTTTTAGGATCAGTAACTTTTGCTGTATAAACAGGATAATATGCAAAACCTAAAACGCTTTTCAGTGCCAAAGAAATTATTTCTTTAGTTTATTGAACTTTTAACAACGCTGAATGGCTAGAATACTTTGAAAGCCTTATAAAAAGTTATTGGCTGTGTCCTCCACTGAGAGCTCCACAAACTCAATGACTGCTATATAATTCATGAACCCCGTAGCCGAGTGGTTAGAGCAAGGGTCCCAAGTTTGATATCATTACGTAGCTGTCGATAGTAGTAATTGGTAATCACTGTTAATTCCGTACAATTCATTGTAAGAAATTCTAGGAACAAGCAGAATCATCTTAACAACAGTTCAGATCAAGACCCCAGGGCGTACTGACCTTAGTAGCGGGCGGGGACCTGCAGCTGGAGATTTCAAAATGGACCCTGTCAGAGACTGTAAATGGTGAAAAAGTGTCAGGGACTTTTGCGATAAATTTCCGTTTAAACTTAAGACATATACCCTAAGCGGGATTTTTCACAACCCTACCTGGGACTATTTTTTGGGGATTTTTGCTACCCTGTGTGGGACTGGAGGAGGTGAAAAGGGTACCCCAACCAGCGGCACGTCCCTGTACCCAAATTAGGTTAAATACCCCCCCCCCCCCTAGGTCAAGACAAGAAAAGAAAAAGAATTATAGGGAAGCTTTTCTCCTAAAAAAGGACCTGAAATAAATATCCTAAGCAAAAATGAACAGATCTTTCCACAAATTAAAAAACTTGATTCATTAAACAGATCTTACCTCGTTTCAATGGATATTGCAATGTTAATTAAACGCCAAGGTATGTAATGCCATTGTAAATTTCTTATAATACTTTGATGATGGCTTGGTTGTTATGACAATAATTGAAAACGAGGTAATATCTGTTTTAATGGGTTTTACGGAAAGACTATTCTGACACTAATCTTTAATCCTAAAAATCAGTACCTGGACAACATGTTGGGTTACATTCCTTCATATCGGTGGATGGTCCCATGTATTGTTGCAAACAATCTAAGCCACCATTCTGTGGTAAGGGGTTGGTGCAGTTTCTACCTCGTAACTGAAATCCACCTTCACAGCTTTGTGAACAAGGTCCCCATGACGACCAAGTTGTATAATTACCATTGATGGCTGTAAACGATAAGTTTTTGGGGCTCGCTAAGTATATATTGTTGAGTTTAGACGATTTTCAAATGTAATTTACATCAAGTTATTCTATTATAACAAGGTCCTGAGAAATACTTTGTCTGCATCTAATTTCTTTAGGATCATTTCGGTAAATTTGATATAATCGAACGTGGAAAGAAAATTTAAGACAAATTTATCCAAATTCATCCAAATTTTTGCTACTTTTTGGTTTGATCATCAAATTGTGAAGTTTACAACAGTAATCGTGCGTTTCTACATTTTACTCATCTTACTTTCAGAAATTACATATATATTTCGCGCAAAAAAATTGTGCAAAACAACTTACGACAAGGAACATTTGTTGAACAATTTCGTGATTCTGCTTCCAATGAAGAATCACAGGCGGTTCCATTGTAAAGGGCGGGCGGATGATTGCTGTCACGATATCTCTCTTGCTTTCCATCGCCACATGTTTTGTCACATGTACTCCATTCAGACCATTCAGTGTAGCCACAGTCGACTGAAATAGAAAAAGCGTGTACATTTATTTAAAAAGTGGACTGCGTGAATGCAAATTTTCTGTATGAGGTCAAGGGGAAGTTATAGCGCAAAAAGCTTACCGAGTACCTTACCGGGAAATGAAAGTAGCTGAAAATTTACTCGGGAAAAAATTATGTCGGGTATAATTTCTCTCTAAATCCTTCCTTATAAGTTATAGCTTAATTAAAGTAAATTTCAGTCACTTTGCGATATTTTAGCCGACATCATACTCAGTAAACTTTTGTGCTGTTGGGGCTTGAAAAATTGCGCGCATGCTCGTGTCTGTGTATGTGCCATGGACTAAAAGCTATTTGACGCGCATCCAGGGGGGCAAAATAGTTAATACCCTATGCGGAGGAG
>JAUBWS010051778.1:0-17819 GCA_032270445.1 Darlingtonia californica
ATTTTCCTTAGGGAACAGTACTGTTAGTACAACTGTTAAGTGCTACTTGGAAATTACTGTAAGTACTATTCTTAAGGGACGAGTGGGTTCTCCGTGTGGTAAAGATTTATGAGGCCTACTATTTAACGTCCTTAGTTAAGTTCATAAGTACGCGGTTTTACCCTACAGTAAAATGGACATTAGTCACAAAGCAAACGTGCAGGTACTAATTTTCTAAGGAAAATTAACTTATTGGCATTATTCTCGACAAGAGACTTCAAAAGGTGATTTTCAGGGCTTATTTAGAATAAATGTAAGGCAAGATATCAACAATTGGCTTGTGAGATTTCCAGTTTTTAAGGAAAAGATATCAACAGTTGGTCAGTTTTATGAGGTTGGCTTTACGACTAACAGTTATATATGGTAAGTGTAATTTTCCAGGTTTGTTTGAAAGATAACAATAATGTAATAGTTTGCGATTGACACTTAAATTTGGAAATATTAGCGCTCCAATTCTGTTTGAAAGATCACAATAATTGGCTAGTTTTGTATTCACACTTATGTATGGAAACTTTAGCTTTCTAGTTCTGTTAGAAAGATCACAATAACGGGTTAGTTTTGTATTGACACTTATGTAAGGAAAATTTAGTTTTCTAGGTCTGTTTGAAAGATCACAATAATGGGCTAGTTTTGTATTGACACTTATGTATGAAGACTTAAGCTTTCTAGATCTGTGTGAAAGATCTCAATAATGGGATAGTTTTGTATTGACACTGATGTAAGGAAACTTTAGCTTTCTTGGTCTGTTTGAAAGATCACAATAATGGGTTAGTTTTGTATTGACACTTATGTAAGAAAACTTTAGTTTTCCAGGTCTGTTTGAAAGATCTCAATAATGGGCTAGTTTTGTATTGACACTTATGTGAGGAAACTTTAGTTTTCTAGGTCTGTTTGGAAAATCATAATAATGGGTTAGTTTTTGTATCGACACTTATGTATGAAAACTTTAGCTTTCTAGGTCTGTTTGAAAGATTTCAATAATTGGCTAGTTTTGTATTGACACTTATGTATGGAAACTTTAGCTTTCTAGTTCTATTTGAACAATAATAGGCTGTAAAAATTGTAATTAGCAGCGGTGTTTATTTTTAAATTTGCAGTGCTATTGATGAAAGTTGTATTTGCACAGTAGGTTACATTGTTATAAGACACCCGGTAAGTTTACATAAAAAGGGGCAAAAATCAGGATCATTTTACGTCCAGACTTTCAGTCAAAGCTTTTCATTGAAGGAAGATTTTTAGAAACTTTTATTTTCAAATTTGAAATTGCAAAGATTCAGGTTTTGACATAAAAGATTGTATAATTTTTATTCTTTTAGTAATTACTCAAGTTTTCTTCCACTTTCTTTTCTTAATTTTTTTTATTCAATCGAAAATATCACGATGTTATCAGCTCTCAAAGTCTTTCTAACGGCACCATTTTCTTTCCAATTTTCATGCACTACTAAAGAAGTCATGTTAGTTTGAAAATTAAGTACCATAGAAAAAATGGTACTTTAATTTTAATGTGAAAGAGTTCTCTTTAAGAAGGCATTCGGAAATTTAAAGTCCTAAACAACTTTTCAATTAACATCGATGTCAGGGGCTCTTCACTTTGCTTTTTAAATATCGCTGGCACGGCCCGCTCGGATGGGCACTCAATGAAGAGACCCTGGTCACGGCTGATCAAAATCACCAGGTGATGTTGCTTTATGTGATCACCACATACTTTGATATACGTTCTTGCTGTTGCTTGGCAGATTATATTTGTGAGCTGTTACAACAAAACAAAACACGGAATAATTTGCATAAATTTGCATGATTGGGTGAATAAATTCAACTAATCAGAAGAGCCAATCCATCAGCCGGGACCTAAGATCGAGGTTGCTTTTCGATCCCAAATTATTGGATTCACTTCAGTCTAACTAAATACATCCTGGAATAAATTGGTCCCATGGTGTCGGCGTGAAATAGCCACATTATTTCGTTTATCGTCTGGTGTATTTATAATCAGGTGTATTTTTCGTTATAGCGAAAAATTTTCCCGACAAAATATTTTCCGCAACTTCCGTACCGGTACGGCCGTGTACACGGCGGCGATTGTTTCCTGATTGTAGAACCTGATAAAGAGTTGCTTCTCGCTTCAACGCTCGGCCTGACCGCAGCTGATACCACGTGGCTGATCTTAAAGCTGCTACCCGCGCAGTTTTTAAAAATGATTTTTTTATTCAGGTTATTATAGAACAACACAAGGTCCAAGATGGCGAACTCAAATGACGTGGATGAACTATTTGAACTTAGAAATTCTTTTTATATTGGCAATTTTCAGCACTGTATTAATGAAGCGCAAAGTGTAAATGTATGTTAACAATTCTATTCCATCTTTTTAAATAATTTATTTACTGAAAATTAAATTCTGGGAGTAAAAACTAGCAGCATTATTCATTATAAACATATATATTTTTTTGTCAGAAAGTTTGTTTTTCCAGTGTCAATTCCATGTACAGTCCACCCTAAACATGAATTTTAACTCAGTGGGACATGTGTCCGCTAGTGTCAAAGATTTGACCATGTCATTTATCTGCTATAATGTCTGGACTAGTTTGGATACCAAATGTTGTTTTCTTACCTTTTTCTTTCTTTACCAAACTCAGAATACACGTTATCGATAAGTCTTGTTTTAGATACACACGTGCTCTCCACTATTATTTTGACATACCATTAGCGGAGGTAAAAAGAGTGTTTTTATAAGAGTTTATCAGAGATGAAAACACATTTTTCATATTTTTTCGACTTCTATCGTATCAATTTTTTTCAAACTTTCAGGAAATGTTTAATGATATCAAGATACAACTTATGCCTAAATTTCATTACAAACAATTAAAAAATTAAGGCAACAAAAGTTATGACGAAAAAACTGATTCTCCCCTTAAGAAATTCACAAAAACACAAAAGTTACCTACGCAAATATTTCTAGCACAGCGATGGAGAACAGTTAATTATTACTTATCAATATCGTGTATTAGGAAAAAACAGTTTGGTTACAAGGCCAGATTCAAAGTATATATACCATTTTCCAAACAGAATTATTAAGTATTTTTATGTAAATATGCCAAATATAAAACCTTGAACTTTATGCACCCAATTGGGTGATAATCACCCGTTGTTGTAAGTGACCCGTACTGTAAACAGTCTCCCATGTAACAAAGCATCACGTGATATTTGTAAATTATGCTGATATGTTTGAGTCAAAGAGCAACTAAGCGTCACCGAACAACTTGTTGCTTCGGCTCTGAGGACACAAGGACCACAAAAGAAACTGGCGTTGGAACCCGTTCATTTTCATTTCTGTAAATCTTTTATGTAGAATTTGCGAGATTAGGCTATAAGGCCTTATGCAAATATACCATAGAAATAGAAATAGAAACCCCCAACTGTGACATTGGGACCCACAACTATGTCTGGACCTTCTTGTTTGAGCTGAGCAATACACTTTTTGGGAAAGCAATTAAGACACTTTCAACAATGTTTTTTAGCGGCCAATGGCCGATTAGGGAGAGAGGAGGTTAAAGTTTGGTCCGATAAAAAGTGTCATAAATACATGAAAATCTCAAAAGGTTTAAATATTGATAAAAATAGTAATTCAACCAAAACCTCACACATAAATCTTCAAATTCCTTGCCAAAATCATGTAACATTTTTTGAAAATCTTTTGAAGGTACCCACATGTTTTTGCTGCTCTAAGAAGTCCGTAAGTAAGTAAGTAAGTAGGGCGAGGTAGGCTTATTGTTGGTATCGGCCAGTCAATGAGGGAGTTAATCCCCTTTTTCAAATTGCTTTTCAAAGGGTTGGGCTTGAACCAGGAACCTTTCAATTCCAAGGTGAGCGCACTACTAACTGAGCTATTCGTCCATAAAGTCTGATAAAGTTTAGTCGGCAGCTAAAAATAAAAATTTGTTGACCCCTGTATTAGAAGAATATTCAAGATGGCAGCTGTAAGTACAGCGCAATACTCTGTTTACGAGACGCATCTTGAGCGAGACTTTATGTTTAGGAGTAATTGTTTTGTTTATTGTTTAACTTTTATTAAAAAAGCAAAATATTAAAAAAGCGTCATGTGTTTGCTACATATATTTATGGCATTACTAAGATGAAAGAGATGTACTAACAGTTTTTTTTGCTTTAAAAACACCAATGACAATGTTTTGAAAATTTGTAGCCGATAAGAGCTAGGGGAGAGGTGTAAACCTTATCAGCCATTGGCTGTTAAAAAAAAGAAAATCAATTGTCGAAGGCTCCTATAATCATTCAGTGAAACTTCAGATTGGCAGGATACATCAATCAGGGATATCCCAAATGGCGTTTGCCTGTAAATCATGTGACCTTTTATTTATTTGTTTGGGCGTAGCTGAAGCAAGTATGTCAAAATGTAAAATACAGAGCTTAAGCGCAGCAGCCATTGCTAGAATAAAAGCCAATCACGCCACTTCGCTTCAATCACGTCTAATCAGTGTGACTATATATGACAATCGAAGTTTAATATTGAGAGTTTCCAGGCCTTTAAATTACTTACCTTTAGATGTCTACTGATAGACCAAGGGGAGTGGCTGGTATCTTATATTTTGGATATAAATTTACATTTACTAACCCCCATAAACCCTGCAACAGATCTGGTATATTTACAGCGATTGAATCTTTATATCTTGCAGTTGAATATTTGTACCCTGCAATGGACTTATGCTTGACTTGACTTGACTTGAGCCGTGGCGGAGTGGTTAAAGGTCGCAGCTGCGGATCGCAAGATTTCCGGTTCGAGCCCCACACCATGAAACTATTGGTGGCAAAAATTGCCGTGCTTTTAAATTCAACATGGCTCCCTTGTAGGTGTTTCACGAGGTAGGCTGGCACTATGGTATGTAAGGATATCGTTAAAGTCTACGTCTGCGAGAGTGAATTGCTCTCCCGTGTAGATGATAGACTTGCTATATACCAAGGTCCAATGTGTCGCGAAAATTGGGCCTGTAGTGACTGGTAAGCGCTATGATTTCCTATCCTCTTGTAGGATAGGCCCATTCCGAGCTGATATCGCGGAATTTTCACTACTACTACTACTACTAATTGACTTATTTTGTGTATGTTGTAGTTTTTGAGTTTCCCTGACTGTTAATTGTTTTCCATCTAGGTGATCTGGTAAAAAGGGGTCCTTACCGTTTTATAAGTTTATTAGAGAGCAAATAGATCACTTTTTTCTTCATAGCTGTGACCCTGCAGATACACTGGACAGTCCAATGTCATTATATGTCTAATGTTTGAAAACCATTCGTCCAGTTTGTTAGGCTGGAACCAAGCTTTTTTTCCATGCGCAAGGATCGAGCAGAGCTTGTTACAGTATGCGCTTTACCCCTCCCCCGCTATATTTCACTGTATTTTTTAAATCGGTGAGGCAAAATGAGGCTATATTTCACTGTATTTTTTAAATTGGTGCGGCAAAACAAGCTTGGTAAAACCTCATGGGCAGTACATGACCGCAGTTCACGACAACTTTTTTTTACCAAGTGACCTTTATACAGACAGCTATATATTAGCTATTCTCATTATCAAACAAAAATAGTATTAATAGTACAGTACTATCTAAACATTCTATCACTAGATGTTATGATATGATATAATGACCCTATAGTTAAAATTACATAGACAAGCGATAATGCAATAATTTTCTTACAAGGACTTTGTGTTTTTGCCTGGAACAATAACTAGCCATCACTAACACTTCCTGAAATTGGTAGGAATAAAGTAGAAAAAATGTGTTTCTATCTCTAAGAAACTCTAAGAAAATATTTTCTTTTAAACAATATATATTTATTAATTTCTTGTTATAGCCAAGCTCATCAGATTTAAGGGTGGAAAGAGATGTATTTTTATACAGAGCTTACATAGCACAGGTAAAGTTGACAAAAACTTTATTCACTTCATACAATTTGTTTACTTTTTCTAAATTACATATCTTATGACGTATGCATTGATTCATAGAGCCTATTAATGAGAGGCAACATTTCTAAAAATGTCTAAAATTTAGCAAGTGTGCTTGGACAACCCAATATCTAATTAACAGTTAAATTTTCCCTAACTTTCTGCCATTTCAACCTTTTAAATATGAAAAGTCAATCCCCTTTGATAAGGTGTGTAACCCTCCTAATAACCTACCGTAGAGGTTGTGACGTGTGTGAACCAGTTTTGTCGATGCCCCTGTGCTTTCCTGACAAACCATTGTTATGTTTAAAATTTGTGCGTTTTATAACATATTTGATGTCAGGCCCACATCAGCTTAATGCTGCCATTAGAGCTTCGGCTCGCCACAGCCTGGGTAAAAAATACACACACTCATACATATACACATAGTTACCTCCCTTATTTTCATTGTAGGGTAAATATGGTCTTGTGTTATCTGAAGTGAAACCATCTTCAGCACCAGAATTACAAGGAGTACGTGTGTTAGCAGATTACCTACAAAATCCTGGGAAAAGGTACACAACAACATTTGTCTTGTTTTTCAAATGCCTTGTGACATATCTCCCTTGCCAATATACTAAGCTATATCTGTTTTAAAAAAAAGCTAGGCATGAAGGACAAGTATTGTGTAAACCGTTTTCATTGGCTCATCAAGGTTAACCAAGGGGCTAGTTTTCAGATTTTCTCAATCATTTTGGGGCGAAATAGACGACTGTTTTTTGCTTTGTCTAATTTTATTCTACCGACCTGTGCATAAGAAAATATTGCTACGTTAATGACACTCTAGGATCTTATTCATAAGTACAGTCTTGTAGAATTAAATTAGACACGGCAGAAAACAGCTTAGTGTCAGTAAAAACTTAAGAAGAGTAGAGTAACAGAAGAGTATTTTAAAAACAACTGTTTTCTGTGTTTTTGCATAAATTTTGCAATCAGTTTTTCTTTTTATTTCAGGGACAACATCATAAAATCTATTGAGACAAAATTAAATGGAAGTGACTTTAGTGAATACTTTCTCTTAATGGCTTCAGTCATATATTTTCATGAAAATGTAAGCAAATTTTAATTCCTTGTCATGCCAATTGCTCTGTGCAATTTAAACTACCTTTTCAACCCAAATATATCAGCCTTTATTATCCAAAGATTGCAGAGATTTAGGTCAGGTAAAATGGTGTTTCAAACTAAAAAGATTTTGTGGCTTTAAAACATCATAGATACAGAGATTCATCCAATTTGTTGTCAAACCGAAAACTGAGATTGTGTGACTTCGACAGGCAAATGATTTTGGCAGTTAAAAATTTTAGTTGACACAGGTTTGGTCGATAAGGTAACTTCAAAGTGCAACATACAACTAGGCTGGATGTACATCTGAGCCTTCGTTCGGTGTGTGTGTTAAAATCCATGTGCCCCAAAACTTTGACTTACAAAGTATTTTAACTTTTGAAAGGCTTTTGAAAGGTGACATACTGAATGCATTCACCTTAGGGTCGAACTGTTAAAAAAATTTAATCCGGGGATTTCTACTGTACTATGAGTAACAAACGATATTCTTTCCCGTAGTATACAAATTCTGTTTGAAATGAATGACCCCAAAGCAGGGCTAAAAGAATTGAAAATTTGCTTGCACGATTTCTTGTATACTTAAAATTTGATTCTAATGAGACCTTTCTTGTTACGATGAGCAACTTTTTTACAAAACAAAAAAGGCTAAATATCATTTTAACCAATATAAGCCAAAAGAAAATATTTTCTTTTAAACAAAATATTTATTAAATTCTTGTTATAGCCAAGCTCATCAGATTTAAGGGTGGAAAGAGATACTGTATAAAAAATTTTAAGTCTGGGATTTCTACTGTATTATGAGTATCAAACAATATTCTTTTCCGTAGGACACAGATTCTGCATTACGATGTTTATTCCAGTCCACTGCTTTGGAATGGTCAGTAATCATTGAAATTGTTCATGACTTTATTCAAGCACTTCATACTACCATCATTTCTTTTTATATTTGACATTTTTTAAAGGATGTAGGCCTAAACACACAGCTGTGGTCTACTGGTGTTGTAACAGTCAGCAGTGAATGTAAATGGTAGGATAAATAATGTCTGTTATCGCAACCATTCTTGATCGAATTGAAAAAACAACATCAGAGTTTACTAGTAGTAAAAATTAAAAGTGAATTTAAAGTGAGACATATTGCTTTCGTACATAAAACAAGTGTTTTTGATTACACAATTAACCTAACATCGTAGATATCATTTTCAAGGCCTGTATCTACCATATTAGGCCTCGTCAGTTTAGTGTACCATTTCTGGTCACTCGATTGCTGCTCGAAATTTAAAACGGGGATGGTGTGGTTGTTGTAGCTAGATACACACTTAATATATAAATACACACTTATGTAGTTAAAGTCAATATCAGAGCTTTTATCTTTGTTTAATTTTTGTCATCACTTTCGTTTCTAGCTCTGCATTATCTGTTCAGATTTATATCAGTATGGATCGCCTTGACTTAGCCAAGTAAGTATTCCAACTAATGGTTATCAACACATTAAAATTGTAATAGTGGGTAGACAGCTACTGCTTAGTTTAAGAGGAAATGATTGAAGTTGGATACTACTGTATATCTCAAAAATATTTGGTGTAATTTCCATTCAATCAAAAAGTACGTTTTCTAGAGAAACTGGAAGGTGGTCTGACTAAAAACGATCACGCATTGTTTTTTCACGTAACTTAAGAATACAATATTTTTAAAGCGAGCAAAGTTTGAAATTTTGGACAAACTTATTTTTGAATGGTCCCTTAGCAGTTTCCAAATATATTCAACCATTATAAAACCATTTTGCTCTACTCAAATTTCGCAATTTCTGTTTGATTTATCGTTAGCGATATGATTTTATTTTATTCTTTTTAGGAGTGAAATTGGTAGGATGCAGGTAAGGATAATTAAAAAACAGGAAAAAATCCTGTTGTCTCTCTATACATTTGGTGGACTTTGATTTTTGCTATTTGTTGCATGGCATCGTTTTAGTTTTTCACTGCTTACAAGGGGTTGGTGTCTCAAATTGATCAAAATATACGTACTGTACGCTCTATGAGAATAACTTCCTATACTTTTGGTTTCGCATGATGGTACTTTTATAAATCGTCTCTCAACAGTATCATTGTTTTTGTATTTCTCAGCAAAACGATGAAGATGCAACTTTGACACAATTAGCCATGGCCTGGTTCAATTTAGCAGTGGTATAGATGTTTTGTTTGTTTTCATTTGTTTACCTGTCGTGAAAAAAATGTGTATTAAAGTTGGGTGGTTTTTAGGATCACGAAATTAAATACACGCCAAATCTGAAATTTTTGCAGTTATGTGCCAAACCCCTAGAAAAATAAAGAAAAACAGTCAGAAAATATGCACATGTGACCGCGAAGTCCAATCCACTCGAAAAGTAAATTTGTTGAAAACCTGAAAAAATCAACTCGAAATTTTATCCTCTTATTCTACTTAGAAAGTTTTAATAAATATATCGGGTCTGGAGGTATTTACCTGATCGAAAAAGATAATGATTTTTAACGATCTTTTACACTCCTCTGATTTTGCAATACCTCTAGATCCGGTTATTGTTTTAATAAGTTTTTTTACATATTACCGGGGATCCGTTGGGCGTATCTCTCTCCCCAATGTACACGGCTTTACAATTACCACAAAGTTAGCGGATTGGATGGAGATTGGGCTCCGTCTGTGCATTGATTTGATGACATTCCATTGGTTCGTAGGATTCAGCTCCAATTGAGCTATCGCTCCCCTCGTCTACTACGAATTAGTGTAATGACATTAGATCAGATAGCGCATTCGGCAGAGCAATCGCCTGGCAAGCGGCGAGAGCTCGTGGGTTCAATCCCCACTTGATCCGTTACCTTTGCGGTAGTTGGAAAGTTACATTAGTGCAGGATCAGTTGATTCATTACAAGCACTTTGTTCCATGAAACTTTTTTACGTGTGAACATCTTTCTGTTACAGGGTGGAGAGAAATGTCAAGACGCTTATTACATTTTCCAAGAATTAATCGATAAATATTCTAATACAGTTACATTGTTAAATGCTCAAGCTACTTGTTACATGAGGATGGGGAAGTTTGATGATGCGGATAGTACATTGCAAGAAGCTTTAGACAGGGTAAGTGGTTACATCAGGGGTCTCACTCGGCAAAAAAGTCTAAATAATTCTGTTGAAAAGTAAAAAAAAGCAAAAAAAACAACGCTCTGGCAAAAAAAGTAAAAAATCTGAGCAACTGCTCACGAATTTTTGCCTAGTACTTAAGCAGTACTTAATTTTAATTTCAGTCTATGATATTTTACAGATTGTTGTAGGTATTTATGTTTTGTTTTTTCAAATATTTGGTGTTTCAAATTATTCTTATGTTGTGTTGAATTGATGAGTGATGCTCGCACATGATTGATTTACAGTTTAACATTTTCAGGAAAGAAATTGCTATAGCAAAAATTAAAGTAAAAAATATTAGTTCTTGCAAAAAATGGTAAAACAACGACGAAAAATAGCAAAAAAAAAGGTAAAAAATAATAATTTTCAGGCTGAGGCCCCTGAAGGTTGATCAATTTGACCTTCCACACCTCAGATCTAATGTTTACAGGATCTATTATTTACAGGAATTCTATAAAATTACATCTCTGATAGCACGCCTCTTCTCATTTTTCTCAGTTTTGTTTGACACAGTCATTCAACATTGAGCGAGGAGGTATGGGAAGCTATGATTGGTTTACAGTATTTCGATGCAATTTTAATTGTATCGTGTTCAGTATGTTAGTGTGTTATTTTGATTATAAGTGCAATTTTCATATTGACACTTTTTTTATGGTTTGATTAATTTACTTTTTCAATTTTTCATTTTAGGACAGTAACAATCCAGAAACTCTCATCAATATGGCTGTTCTTGCTCAACATCTTGGAAAAACACCAGAGGTATTACGTTCACTTTTGAATCCCGATAAATGGAAAACCCTATGATAAATCTTTTCCCTTTTCTTCGCTCATACAATCTCGCAAAAGTCTCTCGATGACTCTCTTAACCCTTTTGCCTTCACAACTTCTGAGATTAAGTTGAAAATTGAACTCAAATTCCAGCGCTACTCGCCTTCGGGTTCTCTCGACCGGGTTAGTTTTGAATTTTTATCACTTGTTGTTTTAGAACTAGACCCTGTTTACGAATCTGAAAGGGTTAGCTTGAAATTATTTCATGACTTCCTTAGAGGTTCTCATATTGTGGTGTACATGTGTAAACACATTTCGCTCTGAGTAGAATTATAGATGGACTCGCATTTGATAATGAACGTCGGACTCGCAGTCGCTTTATTCGACTGTGCTCGTGTTTGAAAATCTTCATATTATGACTAAACTTACTTATAAAACCAATCTGATTTACTATGAGTTTGTACTACATAATGCGATAATCTACATATAATGCAAACCTCAGTATTTCCCTTAAATATTAAATATGTAACTTGTTATTCAACTCTAGGTGAGCAACCGTTTCATCTCACAACTAAAAGGAGGACACGACAGACATATTTTCACAAAAGAATATCAGCTGAAGGTAAGTCAAAGTCTTGATGCTTATAGTTTCGACTTAGGGGATTTTTGGGATTCGTCTCTTCTTCATTATTAGCTTTTAGTCCATTTTGAGTAAACAACAGTTCCATATTCTTTCATAGCACACTGCTTATCGGACGTTTAAGTAGCCTGATATTTTGAAATCGAAGAGGATTTTCTCGATGATAAATTTCTTGCCTTCGCCTGACGAGAGATTCGGGGTGGCACAAATTTAGGCAGATGGTAGTGAAAATTGTTAATCACTGTTAAATCTATAACACCATGTAGTTGTTTCCAGGAAAGCAGGACCATAGTTACGGTATTTTTAACAGATAAGGGTAAATTGTGAATTTGGTTCTCTAACATACTAATGCGAGCAACCAATATAAGATAAATTAAATCAACAAGAAGGTTCATTTTGTATAGGAAAATTGATAGATGTTATTATTTTTCCTAAAACCTATATATTCGACTGTACTGACTTTATTTATCATGATGTATTGATTTTCTTTATAGGAGAACGACTTCAATCGGATCGTGGAGAGTTATGCTGCGTCAGCAAAAGCTCATTGATGTCATTTTGTTAGGGGATCATGTCAATTGTCATTATTAGTTCTGCCAATATTTTTCATTCATACTTCATTTGTAATATAACTGAATGTCTATAACTCAAAACTGATAGCGCCAAGATAATGAACTCAAATTCAGAGATTAGCCGTATTTATACTAAGACGAACTAATCGTCTGAGACGAATAGTTCGTCTTGACGACTAGTTCGTCTTTTTTCGTCGCATTTATACTGTCGAGTAAATTGATAATTTGGACGATTTCGATTTATTCGTCTCAGACAATTAGTTCGTCAATACCGCTATTTTCACATTTAGGGGAAAAGGTTTTGCGACAATATTCAATGTTTAAGGTCCATCTAAATATTGCCTGCGCGATCTTTCACTGTTCAATATTAGCCCTCGTTCACATTTCTTGAATGGATATCTAGGATAATATAGACAAAGTTCATGTGAGCCTATTCTGTGTTGCATACGTTTTATATCGGCTTTCGTACAATATCCCAATTATCATGTTTGGCACCTCACGCCTCGTTTTCATTCTTAGTTAAAGCAGGCGACTATTAAGAGAAATTATATAGATAGCAGATAATTCTATTTCAGATTTGGTAGTTCGTTGTTCACACATAATTAGGGGTAAAATAGACGCCTGTTAATGTACAGACCTGTTCATAATGTAATATCGCTACGTTGATTACACTTAAGCGTATTATTAATAAGTGCAGTCTTGTAGACTCAAAACTAGATAAGTTAGAAAATATTGAGAAATATGTTTGCGCACTGATAAAGTTAGATGAAAGAGATTTCTATTATCACAGCGTGCGAAACGTCCGTATACGGGACTGTATTCGGTAGAAATTCACGCTGTGTATGTTTTTGGAGAAAAACTGTGAGATCTGCTAAAAAATATGCAGCGCAACTCAGGTTTCCATTAGTGAAAGCTACAATTATTTCAATTTTTACTTTTGTGTTTTATATGGTGAATAGAATTTTTATTTATGTACCTATGAAGAGAAAAACTATACAAAACACAACGTAAATTTTATTATGCTTGTTACTTGGAGGCTTTAGCTAGCCTGGCTAATTGATAGACTTTATTCATTATAAATGATACTTCGAAGCCAGGAAATTCCAGGAAATTTTGCGACCAGAAATATAACTATTTTGGCTATTTTTACTAAAATGACAACCGTTAATGTTGTTATATATTGTGTGTTTTCATGTACTAATCGTTATTATCGAAATAGGAATCGCGAAAATAAAAATTGGCTGAAAATTTCTAAATATTTAAAGTTCCAACTACCGTAGTATGAAAACTGCCAGCCATCATTCGACCAAGCAAACGTCACCTTCAAAATCGAAATTAGGGAGAGTCAGTGTTTACGACTTTCTATTGTAAGATAGATGCTACCTTACATGGTTAAAGTTTCGCGTCTTTAACGAATCGACGCAAAATCTATAATTGTTGGCAGATAATGCACCTGAAACCGTGAATTTAAATCTATGCAAAAAGTAGCTTTTGTGAGGATTTCAAATTTAAACTTATGTGAAATTTCATCCATGTAAGGGGTACTTCTAAAAGTATTTCTCTATTTCATTATTCCATTGAAAGTTTCGAATGTTCAGCAGATATTTCATGTTCGTTTTTAGTATAATGAATAAAAGATAATTATTATAAAAATGGAGCTATTGCATTGGCCAAGTGAAAACAAATGGGATCTCCCTTCCATCGAACTCGAATCCTTGCATTTGTTGGTAAGTTCTGTTGATTCTTTTCGATATTGACTGTCAATCTTGAGTGTTTATTATGTGGAATCTACAGCAATTAATGGTTTAGCATTGCAGAAATGAAGTTTGACGAAAAGCTCTTTCGTTATAGGCTTACATAAAGTTCAGTGGAGCAAATGTAAAGACGACACCTACATATAAATCATTGATTCAAAAAAAAGGTAAATTACACGGCTTAGTTGCAGCTAAGTTTTCAACTTTTTCCTCCTTGCTTTGTCTTTGTAATTGACCCCGCATTAATGAAATGTTTAAATGTACCTGTACCCAAATCGTTTCTTTGCTTTGTTGTTGTAATTGCCAAAGTTTCCCTTTGGTTCCAGTTGTCCAGATGTCTGGAAAAATGTGATCTTTATTAATAATATCCAAATTTTCAGCACTTAAATTGAGTTTGTAATCAAAAGAAAGCTCTTCTCTTGCTCCTACGCCGTTTGCAGAGCGCTGGCGCAGTGGTATAGCCAGGCGTACTACTGTTAAAGAGAACGTGGGATCGACCACTCCTGTCATGTTGAGTTATTTTGACTGAAAAATAAGCTATCCTTAGGTCTGACTGGACTGATTTAGTGACGACTGTTACACGACCGATTCATTTGTCTGGGTGCGAATTAGATGTGATAAGCGTCTTAGACGAAGTCAAATAATAGAAAGCCTACAAACCATACCGTTATTCAGTAGTACTAAGTAAGGTGAATCCTTTGAAACAAATTTTTTGACCCATTGAGTTAAATTAAAAGTGCTGATGTCAGTAGAAAATAGACAAAAGTGGCCATTTTTTACCCTTAAAATGCTTATATCTCAGCATGAAATGGTCCAAATATCAAATTACCCCATTTTTCATCAGGGTGTCCAACTGTCCTGGAAATTTCAGAAGTCCTGGAAATGTCCTGGAATTTTTTGTTTGATGCTTAATGTCAATTTGTGTTCAATTATAAACAGCATGAAATCCCCCTGATTATCAATAAACTGGTGTTTCTTATTCATAAAATACTATTTTCCAATTGATAAATCCTATACAAAATGTCCTGGAATTTTCGCATTTTGTCCTAGAAAAGTCATAGAATATTGTCTCAAAAATCTGTTGGATACCCTGTTCATGTTCTATGTCGTGAATCAGTTAGATTTCGAAAATTAGAACCTTCAAAATTTCACTTTCAAAGGGGGACCATTGATCTTAGTACCCCTATAGAAAAGCCGTACTCACCCCTTGCTTGATGAAAAAAACTCTATTTACCTACACTTTTCTCTTAGGTCTTTTAAGTATAGGAACACATTGACATAGGTCGCAATTTGTCTGGTTTCAGGTGATGATTTGATAAATTATTGCCTGGTCTATCTGTCCGTAGATCCTCCTGAAAATCAAACGATCAGTTTTCTGGGTTAGTTAGGCTATCCACAACAAATATCAATCTCTATCTTTATCTATCTCTTTTGTTGCTCTTACCGTATTGTATCCCTATCGAGTTTGTATTTTTGTATGATTAAATTTGTTTATCATGTTACAGGTAGATCAGTGCCTTGCTTATGTCTACCTGAAGATGAGAACCTGACGTCACGCAAAGAAATTGTTCAATATTTGAAGTTGAAGGTAATTATAGTGTTCGATAGGATAACTATCGTCCATGATCCTTTTTCATCGATCATTGTCTTTAAACATCCACAAATTGCAATACCAGCAGTGATTGATGGTCGAGTGATTTTAGTTCTAAATATAGTCAAGATTCCGTTTTCCATTGCTAGTACACTGTATCTTCAGCGGAGTGACTTGGAACTGAGCAAGCTTATTCTAGAGTCTGACTTCTTTAAGAAGTCTTTAGTGGTTAAAATTTCCAAGATTTGACTTGAATTTCTGGACAGTGGATTGAGATCAACTATTTAAGTTTGGTACAAAAAGAAAGCTCTTTTTATGCTCTTTAAAACAGTTACTGCGTTTTGCGTTGTTTTGGCCAATTCTGAATGGTTCAGAATTTATGGGCTTTCAAAGATATTGCGGTATTTTGGTCAAAATTGGACGCATATTGTGTCTTATGGAGTCTAGGGGTTAATGCAATTTATTGATCTTTGTAGCTGTTTCCCAAGCGGATCCAATTTTCGTAGAAAATGATTTCGTTGAACTAAATGAGGTTAGATTCTTGGTGAAAAATCGTCAATAATGATTTATTGAAAGTGATGATAATTATTATAGCAATGATACGGCAAACAATTATAAAACTGCAATGACCCTTACATTTATATATATATATATCATTTTTAGTATTTTGATGCAGACACCTGGTTGACAGATGAAATGCGAATGTACAGTGTGGCTCTGACATCTTTAATTGAAGATAAATTATTACCAGCTGTGGTGAGTACAATGAATCTTGATTACCTTTACTCGGTTGTCGTTCTACAAAAAGATATTCCTGATGGGGATGGTCTCTTCAGTTTGTAAAAGAAGTGTAGACTCATAAATATTGATTTCACAAAGTGAATGCCTGAATTCTGCAATATACCTTTTTTAAGATAATTTGTTACCTACTTTTTCGATCGAAACCTTAAAAAACTTTTTTTAGTGGAATTCTTTTCAGCGGTTCAGCTTTTACTGTACTGTGAGAAATTTTTGGAAATTTTTATTTTTGTGGTTGCAAATTTTTCGAACATTGGGCACGCTGAAAGATATATCAATTTTGCAAAATTAGTAATGAATCAACACACCCTGCACTAATATGACTTTCCCATTACCGCAAAGTTAACTGATCGAGTTGGGTTTCGAACCTACAACCTTTCGCTACGTTATTGATCTTATCACCGTTTCCTTGTGTTAATTAGAATTTTCTACCATGTAGGATATGTTGATATATTACAATGTATATGTAATATGCAATTAGTTCCATGAGTTTAGCAAAACCGATTTTCCAGAGTGGTATCTCTAAATGTATTTTGCTGAGTATGTTTTTCCGATTTACCGATTTTGGACAAAAACCGCGTAAATCAAGTCCGTAATATTGATGCTCTGAAGGCATTTTTCCGTAGCATGCGACCCTTTGGCTAGATGCAACCAATTACACTGATGTCATTCGTCCGGTATTTGCACGTAATTGCCGGTATCCGATCAATTTCACAGAAGCACGGAAAATACATGACCGATTAGATGAGTTCGTTTCTGTTGCCAAGGTGATCGAAGGAGAGGAAGTGGAAACTAAAATGAAAAAGGTTTGTTGTGGTTAAATTGATATCTTTCCTTAAATCTCGCCTTTACACACTTTATCGGCCCTATATCCGCCGGCTGTGAAGCTGTGTTAATTTTTGCTTCGTTTTCGTTAAGCCAGTAGAAAAAAGATCCTATATCTTTGGTTAATTATTGAAAATTTTAAGGATAATGAAAAATGTTTCACTTTGTTTTGAGAGTTTAGCCCATATTCAAAAATATCGAGGTTCAGCGCTACTCTTTTTAGTTCTGGATTTTAAGTTTTCTTTTAGCAGAAGTGAAAAGGTATATACTGGACTACCTTAAGGTGATTAAATTTTGTGTGGACTCAAGTTCGCTCCTTTCGCGCTTTTTCGGAAACCTGTGAAGTTAAATCCATGCGAAATCTAAAACTTTTGTGGTCTTGTGGCTAAGTTTCTATAAAAACGAAGGAAAACCGGAAAAAATGCACAACGAAACCACCGAAATTCACGCGGAATATAAACTTTTTGATGACCACGAAATTTAATTCATACGAACTTGGATATGGAGGAGATTTAGTTCGTCTCTGATATTATATGTGACGTTCCACGGGAAAAGGGGGCATGGTCATTTTTAACGCGATCATACTCCACCTACTTGCAAAATCGTGAAAAAACGTCTGTGGAGGAGGTCAT
>JAUBWS010051789.1:0-17818 GCA_032270445.1 Darlingtonia californica
AATGTTCATAAATATGTTTACAGAGCGCGCCAAAATGACCAAAATTCAGGAAAATGCCAATGTGACGTCACAACTTAAAAAATTTGATTTTTTTGCATCACTCTTTTGGTATTGACTTGGTTAGTAACTGTTCAAAATTTGAAGTCAATATCATTACTGGTGCAAAAGTTATGAACAAGTGCCAAAATGTCAATTTTGGCAAAATTTGTGAAAAATGCCATTTTTTTGACCTAAAATCACTCATAAATTCCCACTTTGACGTCGTAAAAACATGTTTGACCCCTCATTTGAAAGCTATAATTAGCCCCTACGTCATGAAAGCAAAATGAAATGTCAAAATTCGTTAAACCTGGCAAAATTTGCGGTTTTAGGCCAAATTTCACTAAAATGACGTCTAATGACGTCATAGTGACGTTATCATGTCAAATTTTTTGGAACTTTGTCAAATTGTTGAAAATTCATATGTTAGTTGACTGACAAAATATGAAAACATTTGCAGTCCTCATTAAAAAGTTATTTGACAATACACTTCCCATGGTGTAGCTATTTGGAGGTAAAAAAAATAGTGTAGGTGGTTCTGACCAATGGCCAATACCTCAAAATCGGCTGACGTCAGCAGCTAAAATTTTTGCCACAAAATGTTCAAATAAATTTTTTTGACACATACAAAATT
The DNA here is from genome assembly GCA_032270445.1 of Darlingtonia californica. Classification (NCBI taxonomy): domain Eukaryota; kingdom Viridiplantae; phylum Streptophyta; class Magnoliopsida; order Ericales; family Sarraceniaceae; genus Darlingtonia; species Darlingtonia californica. The sequence continues at coordinate 674 of JAUBWS010051789.1, forward strand.
TCGTTGAGTTATCGTAACTAGTTAAAGAGTTATAAAAAAAAAGTGAATCTGGGGAGTAAAATTACCCCCCCCCCCCCCACCCCCAACAGGAATAGGGTTAAGGGGATTCTGCGATGAAAAATATTTTTTGATACGTTGTAGAGATCAAAATTTTGATCACAACAGTTTTTACCGTTTTAAATATCTTTCCTTCTTTACGAGATATTTTGTTCAAAAGTTTTAATTAATTCTCAGTATATGGAGATACAACTTCCTTATAAGGAAGGAACCACTTTTACTTTCTATATAAGAAAGTCTGTTTAAAAACACTTAAAAACTCATTTGTGAACGAAAGAAAATTTCTTTTCGAAAAACACTTTTTGAGCTCTACAACATAACAAATTTTTCATCACAGAATTCCTCACAGAATTCGTTTAAAGCAACGCTCAATTTTGATTTCTAACTTGATTTTGATTTATGGTTTTAGTTGAAATTTGGAATAATTTTTCAGAAATTCCTGAACCAAGTTTGCCCCTTACAACTCCAGGGACCAAATCTTGCGGTAAAACCAACTTTCCACGTTTTTTTTTAAGCATATTCAATTTTGAGCTCAGCCTTATCTCTAGATATACACTGACACCCCCTATGACTATAGGCTTAAGTAATTCGAACAAAGTAAAACAGTTGTCTAATGAAATTGTGTAGAAAACTGATAAGTAAGTGTACACAAGAAATGATTTTATTTTGTACGAAATGCCTGACACATCAAATACTCCAAACTAGGTAGCATATTAAAGCATGTATATAATAACGTAATTGAGGCTCAAATTGAGCAAATAATAAGCACATTGAACATAAGCAAAAATTATCTGGCTCCTATAAAAAAAAGGTACAAATGTAACAAATTATGCCATGGTGAAAATATCTGTTATTCTTAATACTTAACGCAAATTTTTACAGATTGATGTAAATATCATAATAATTACTATTGTAAAAAATAAATATTATCATTCTTAATGATAACAAACATGCACATATGTTCACATAGATCTCATTATGATTCACTCAGTTCTTCTTGAAAAATGTCAACAAATAAAAAAAATGTGCATGCATAAAGAATAAACAAATATGTCTGTCAGATTTTCGCATCGTATCATCGTATGTCAATGTAGAATCCATGATACTTGGTAACTAATCGTTTAGTGGGGCCTTTATTGCACTGGCACGCCATGGAATGACTTTTTAATGAAATTGAATTTTGAAAGAACAATTTTACTTTAGCTGCCTCAAAAGGGAAGAACGGTGCATAATATAATGTTATTTACTAACAAACATAAAGATCTTGAGGTTTTTGTTGGTGTGTCGCATCCGGTACTTCAGTCGATAGTTATACGTAGGTATAAAACATAACATAAAGCTGAAATCCGTCAGTCATAATCCTCCATTATTACACCACCATATGTCAACTATGTGCAAAAATTCAATTCACTGGGAAACATTGTCATGATAAAAATTCTTCTAAGTACCCAATGTTGAGCTGTCTAAATCATCTTTGCTCGCTGAATTTTATTAAGCTAAATACTTAGCTAGCTCATTCTAATACTGAAACTATTTTAACTGGTAATGGTTTGATTTGATGGTCTGTATCTGTCTGCGTCGTGCGTTTTTACGTGTACATCTGTTTCCAGAAAGTCAATTGAACAGGTTTTCAAAGTCTTTCAACGTTGACAAATACAATCATGTCAATCATGTTTATTTCACTGTTTCTTTGATTTCATGAATGCTATTTATTTCTATATAACCACACAACCATACGAAAAACGAAGCAGGATATAAACCAAGCAAATATTATTCATTGCATCTTATACTTTTTTCTACTGATGGGCAGATGGATACTACTCCTCTCTCACTTACTGTGTACCTTTGCTCGTGTTCACTGCGAAGCTTTGATGTTGATGTTTGGTTTGGTCCACCACACAGAACAATAAAAACACAAAAGATTCATTGTTTGATTAAAAAACAAACAATTGGGGCCTTTGCTGCTCCTGCTAAATAGAACTCTCACGCTTCAACAATCAGTGGGCATTTTTTGCTGAAAATTTTCAGAGAGAAATAGGTCAGCTTCGTGTTGAGCGTAGGGAGTTTACTGTTGCATGTAAGCCAACGTTCGATAAAGTCGCAAACTTACCGAAAGATTTATCAGCTTCTACATCGCGTAACAACGCGAGAACAACAATAACCTACTTGTTCTGCAAAAATACATTAGACTTCTGTTACTACGTGATAAGCTAAATTTAGCAGGTAACCCAATGTTCGCAAAGGAAAGTTTTTTTCGTCGAAAGATCGTGTGTTAAAGTAAGGAAGTATGATCCCGTCATAATGAAAGCCAAAATGAATATTCAGCGAACGAAAGATAGTTGTACTTATAAAAATTAGTAATAAAACAAATATACACTCAGAAATTTTTTCATCTCAATATTTTGAACGTTCGCAACTACGAACGTTGCGAACCCTTGGATCCGCCCCCGAAGGTGTTTGCACTAGCTATCAGATATGGTATTCATGCCGGCATGAAAACATATCCAATATAGTGTAAACATGGTCTAATTTGTGGGTAAGGTAGCGTCGTTGTCTTTAATAGGTTGTTGAAAAGCGGAGTGTAATTTCCATAAAAAGACACTCTCGTGTGCCTAATAAACAGGCTTATAAAATAATTCTTCTGTTTTCCACTCCTTTGAGCTTATTAAGACTCCTACGTTTATTCATTTTGAAATGGAGAAAAGCGTTTAATTCAAAAATTGCTCAAGCCGCCATTAATATAAAGAAGCAATATTTCGTCGATTTCAAATGGAAAAAATGTATATCGTGTCAGTGGAATGATGAAAGCGATCCCCTTGAAATACGCAAGCTGCTTTGGTTTTCTTAAGAATCGATCTATCAAAAGTTGATTCATTCACCTGAGTGAAATGTTAACAGTATTGTGAATCTAAAGTGACATAGTTCTCTTGCAAATTGGTCTTCATGATGGCTTATTCCGATCAGAATTCATTGGATTGTTTATCATGATATTTCCCTGTTTTGGAATTATCACTCGGTGATAAGATCTCATTGCTCTAAAACGGAATCTGTACCACAATCATGGTCTTAGAAAGTATAGGGTAAGCATTCTTATTACAGAATTGAATATTGGTAATATCAGACCATTTTGAATATTCTTCAATCAACAGGCATATCTTTTGTAACTTTTTTTAAACAGTAAAAAGTCATTAATGTCGAGTCTTGCTTGCGCTTTGAACCCAAACAAATTCAAGACGAAACAACGCAATTTGTATGATTCTATGTCGCAGATTTCATTCAGAGCTACACATAAAGACAATGTATACAATAATTTTGGAACATTGGAACACGTAAAGATTAGGTTTCACAATGTCCCTAGAAATAATTCTTATTCTGAGGCACAATAAAGTCACAAAACCTAAACAAAACTTGACCAACCTTCTTATGACTATCCACAAATCTCCGCTGAAATTTATCTTGGCATCCTTGTATTGGACAAGGGATTGTTTGAAATACACAAACTTCTAGGTGGTTCTATTGAAAAAAAAGTTGAAATATTTCAATGATTGAAGCTTGATATTCGTATTCACGGTTTTTGATGAGTTCTATTCTATGATTACAATATTATTAAGAAATTATGTTGTAAAGTAACCATTTAGTAATAGTTTATTTTATGTCAGATAATCGGTAATATTGTGCAAAAAACACCACTTTTATGCAAATAACAAGCATTAAATTTAACACATTCAAATTTTAGGTGAAGAGAAACAAAAGAGTCAGATCTATTCAATGTGTACTTTACATGTGTTTAACAAGACAAATGAACCTACCCACAAAGCCATTATTATTGTTTCTGCTGCCATCTGTATGCTATTTAGAGCAAAACAAAGCTATGCAGCCATGGTGTCCCAGGGGGTTGGCTGCCCCCCCCCCCCCCCCAAAAAAAAATGTAATACACCCATATGGATTTGTCCCCAATTGCCAGTGACAGGCCTCCCACAGCTAAAAATTCGAATTTTAGAAGAAATTTGAAGCCAATTTTTGGAGAATTTTATGAAATTTTGAAAAAATTTGGTAAATTTTAGGAGAATTTTTGGAATATTTTCCCCCGAAAGATAAAAAAAATATTAGGACATTTGTTTGAGCACATGTTTTTGGAAAGCACCAACCAAAAAAAACTCATTTAACAATTTCCTTTAAATTTGGGAAATGTGTTTGTGCTGGAAATTGAATTGGAGAAATCATAGTCTGCAATATATAAAATTCAATAACACAACAAAACCCTTTAGTTTAATGCTGGTAATAACTTTTGAACTCTAAAATCTAAAAGACATTTTCAAAGACTTACTTAAACCAGTTTTTGATGAAAGAAAAAATATCTTATTGCATCAAGTTTTGCAGAGCCCCTGTTTTACAGAGTATTAAAAATATGTTATAAATGATAATTTCAATTGCTCTGAGAATCAGCGATGAAATTATAATAGGTGTGGTATAGAAAAAAATGGTTGAAGTTATACGTGAGATATTTAATCCTGATTTTTGAGAATTTAAAGGTGGAAAAATAGGTATATTTTCCTGATGATATTTTCGACATAATCATACGAGCCTTTGTGCAAATTTTTAGCTCTATAGTGGTTTTTTTTAGGTAGAAACCTTTATTTATTGTACTACAAGGACATGTATATAAAACTTAAGAGTTAAGAGTTTCTTCAAATGTCTACATTTTCGCATCAAAAGGGTAAGCAATAAACATCCTAGTTTGGTGATGTATATGACAAAAAAAATGTAAAGTAAAGCACAACAGCACTCAAAACAAAAACAATAAAACAATATTCTCCGTTATCGAGAAATATTTATTGCAAAGATTATGGACCCAAAAAACTCAGACTCAAAGTTCTTTTTGACAGAAAACCATTTTTTGAAACGCTGTTATCACGATAAACTGATTAGACTAAACAACTGGAGAATACTTTAATTGACCAAAGTAATTTTATTGCACCGATCTTATCCTAAATGTTGAGTTACTTTTAATAAGTATCTTCTTAGTAGCTAACACTGCTAACAAATTTCTGAAGTATCTTGGAAAAAACGTATTCGTATTGTGGAAGTCTCAACTGTGCTCTGTTTTCAAATAAATAATGAAATCTTTCATAATAATGCCTGAAGAGAAAAGGTGGAACGAAAAGAATAAAAAGAATAGAATTCACATTTTGAAATCTAAGATTAGTCTATTTGTTTGGGAATAAGTGTACTACACATCAATTATATTTTCCCTGGAACAAGAAATTCCAGGTGATTCCTCCTCCAAAAGTTGAGGCGAATCGGTCTCTATATATTCGATACACTTCATTGCAACGAATATATGTGTCCTTCTAGAAATCTTATATAATCCGGCCCTCCAATTTCGTTACAAATGCAACCTTTATATCTAATAAATTGAATATATCGCAATGACGAAAAATGGTCAACGGCACACTGTAAAAAAACACTTCACATGATTTTCAAATTTTAGGATTTTAGAAAAAATATTTTAAATTTTAGGAGATTTTAGGAGGTTTTACCATCTTTTAGGAATCTTAGGATTCCTCCAGGAATGTTATGGCATCGCTAAGAGATTTTTTTGTTCAGGCATTGAATGTGCCATCAGAAGATATTTTACAAGGTTAAACTTGTCAGATATAATGAGGCATAATCTCAGCAAGACGAGCAGAAAAGCGAAGACTATAATATAACATTTCTTTGAAGATCAATATGATTGCCAAAGTATAGTTTCTCCAGCCTTTCCAGCCCCCGCGGATACCATGAATTGCACTCATTTAATTAAGATGATGTAGCATGATTATTGTCAAAATACTAAGAAGTGGCACTAAAATGTTGTTTGATAAGAAGTTGACCCTTCATAGGGTCTAGCCCCCTCCGTTATAACACAAAGAAATCCCAGCCCCCACATAAAAGAAATATCAAGCTATAGCTTAATCTAACCTCGCGGTCTCGTAATTCCATAGTAAACGTACAACCATCTTTGTTATTGGAACATTTGACCAGTGCATTCAAAATTTCTCTCTCTTTCCCGTTATCCTTAAAAACCTTAAATAAAAACAATTGTATTATATTTTTGTGTTTTAACTAAGGGAAAGGGTCAGCAGTCTGCTCGCTATGAATTGATGTCAATGTGAAACAATTCGACACATACCAGTTCTATTTGCAGACGATTAAGTTCAGAGATCTTACGCATAATATGTAGTATTTTCATTCGGTTACATTTTGAAAACAATCTGAAGCTTTTTCATTAGGAGAAAAACTAAAATATCGTTGACAAGGTGTATTTTTTGAATAATAATGTTCTTCCCAAACTTTAGAGAAAACAATGGAATTCGTTCGACTGTTTCACTTGTATTTCTTTTTCCTTAACACGCAAATCGTGAAAGCTTCGGAGCGTTTTGCAGTCGACGAAAAAGTCGTATGGAACTTAGGTTAAGATGGGTATAAACGAACCGACATTAACATCCAACATTTTTGTTACCATGTTGAATGCACAATAGACAAAAATATTTAGTTGTTTAAGGGAAAGAGATATGTTTACCTTGATAACATTTCGATCTTCTGGGCAAACGATTGTACCATTTCCACTAAAACATATTGTAAAGAATGTTTTAAAATTCATCTAAATCTATTCCATTTGGGGAGACATCAGGAAAATTCATAGTTGTTTTTATGTTTTAGAAGTATTGCAAAAGTTCACCTGATGGACTACTACATTCATGCAAAGTTTCATTTAAAGTGGAAAAGAGTTGGGGATGTTTTCGGGTGACCCTGCAACTGTTTAACGTCTACAAAAAAGTGGAAGACGCCCTAAACTCAGTGGTAATGTGGCTATTAGAGTCCCTCTAAAACAAAAAAGTGATAAAGGGGACTAAATCCTATTTTGGCAGTTATCATTATTATGATGTAACCTCCCTAAGAAAGCAGCCTAAAATAGAAGGTGCTCCTACTTTTTTTGAAATCAAGCTTTCTTTCTAGTTGAAATAAAACCATGGGGAAAAAATATGAATTACTTTTGTTAAATCAGTATGGGTATAAGGATTGAGCGTTAGATTTAGTTCGCTGACATCAAGTAAACCTTAGTCAATGTAACTTTGATTGAGATTTATTTACATTAGTCACTAAAAAAAGAACTTTTTCGTGCGTTACAAACCTGTTTTTCAGATCTTCAATAAATGATTTACAAAATCGATGGCCACAATTTTCAGCTTGCATTGGTTCTCTCAACACAAATAAACAAATACTACAAGTGACGTCATTTGGTTCATTGCCAACAAATTCGACGTCATAACCACCCGCTTCTTTTATATTTGACGCCATTCTTAATTCTTATTCTAAAAAATGCGAAACATTATAGAAGGGCAAAAAAATTAATTGATTTTTGGGATATTTACACTAAAACACAGAGATTGAAACCAATTACTCAAGTCATACGTTTGGACACTTATTAGCATGATAGGTCTTTACCTCAAAAAAGCTGTCTGTGAAAACCAATTTGCACACCATTTCCACAAAATGCGAGCGGCTATTAATTTGAAAACAATCAACGATTAACCAATTTAATTTTAGTTTCGACTTGTTTCATTGGCTTAAATTCCGCGAAAACTGTCAAGTCAGCATGCACAGAAGATACAAAGCTTGGCGCAAAATTCCACTGCGTCGAAATGGGCATTTACGATACTATTTTATATATTATTGTAAGAGATACAATTCACAGGCCAAAAAAAGAGGCCTCTACGAAACTTAATACGATAGACTTTCTTTGGATAAATCTCACGATATGGACTACCAATAAGACATGCCTGTATTACAGGAAAAAAATTCGATGAAAAAAAACCTTGTCCTTTGGCAGTCATGTTGTGCTTTAAAAGATTGTACGTAAATATAATAGTACATAAATCTACAAACATTCAAAGCAATTATCGACGGGCTACTATTTTATAAGATTTTTGATTTATAGAAAAAGCACGATAATTATTCTCCTCAAAAGCCTCAACCGTGATGCTTACTTTGTTCTTATTTGTTAGTAGAATTTGAGTCTCGTGTTCATTCTTATGAAAGCATACAGGCGAAATATGTATGGAGGAAGTATGTACTTATTTCTTTGGTCAAATAGCCTCAAATAAATAACCTGAAGCGTCCCTAGCTTGCTCTAAACTATTGAGGCTTAACATCGAGGTTTAGGGGGTGGGATATCTCACGTTCTTAATGGTTTGTTATTATATAAAAAAACTTGCATAAAACCATAAATAACACGAATTAGACCGTAAGATGGACAGGATACCATTCTGAACCAACTCATAAGAATCTGCCTATATAATAAACAAATATATTGCTTTACTATGCTATGTCAAAATATAAACATCTTGATACCTTATATAGTCATATTCAAAAAATAACTTCCGGTGGACATGCAAACGATATGGAAAGTAATCATGAATCCTTGCATGCTATCTTAGGCGGACAATACTCTTGCTTTTTTACTCTTTGACATTTTGTTAGCCGTTTTTGTCCATTTTTTGCCATTTTTCAAAAATCACTTTCTCACTTTTATGCTCATAACTTTTGAACTAATTCATGAAAATCAAGGTATAATACACCAAATTTTAAGTTAACTCTTCCCCTAAACGAAAAACAAAGAATTTTTGAAATATAATGTCCAGATTGTCTCACAATATCAGCTCAAAGAGGAGTACTTCTTTCTGGTACACCCGGTATATCATAATCTAACTTCTCTGCCAATGAATCGTAATAAAGTACCTCAGCTAAAAATATAATTACCTTGGAAAGAAATCGCAGGTTAATGAAAACGACTTTTGTGAACATTGTTTCAAGCTTTCGCATCAAAGGTAAGACGATTTTGTTCAAGCTTCAGGGTAACCAATGAGAAACTGTGATTTTAATGGTAAGTGTGTCGTTTTCCACAAAAATCTTCCAACTTGTTTAAATAAAACACATCCAATAGAGTAATCATTCCAGTCGTTCAGTTTATATAATGCATCCTGTTTTCTCTTTGAATCAAATACTTAAGAATTTTTCTCTTTACCATTAACAAGTATGCAAACTGAGATTCTCGCTGACATCGGCCATTTCAACGTATTATCAAATGGTCCCTCTTCAAACCCCAAAAACAAATTCATCCACTTCCCCCAATCTTTCCCAACAACACCATTTAAACAAGCTCTTGCTATGATTTTATTTCCTTTGGATGTGAAAAATTAAAATACTATCTATAACTGGTAGGAAATGCTCATTATGTCGTGTTTCCTTTTAAACTACATTAAGCCTTAATAATAATAATTGCACAGTAAACATTCTTAAAAGTTCCAGACCCCTGCAAAGAAACTGCCATGACATACCTCTCGTAATTCCTTGGCAAAAGTACAACTAGCTTTATTATTCGTAAATTTCACCAACGTGAAAACCTGGACGAAGAAGAAGACACTTTCACTATAACAAAAACAAGGTCAACATTAAAAGTATTATCTATAACTGGTACAGGTAGACAATGCTCATTATGTCGTGTTTCCTTTTAAAATACATTAAGCCTCAATAAGTGCCATTACTTATTGCTTGTTCTAAAAACAACGACAAACGGTAGAATTATAGATTGCGACGAACACTTTTCAAATCATAATTGTTTTTACTAGAAAATTGAATAGTTTAGTCTTGTATCCTGAATTTTTGGCAGTACACGCGTTTTTCAGTGGTTTTAAGGCTTGAGTGTTGCTTAGGTGTTGCCTACTCAAAAATCGTTTCTTGGCGTTTTTAATATGAAAAATTGTTATCGAGGACCTAATTTTTGTTTAATTTATGCACACAACTGTTACAAACCCTCAACGTCCAACTGAAAATTTGATTTTATTCGAATAAGACAAGTTTTAATTCCTCTCTGAAAAAGGCTCTCTTGTCATTTAAGAATTACTTAATCATAAAACTTGAATTATTCACAATTAAATATTTAAAAATTGTGAAGAAAAAAGCAAATTTAATGGAACTAAAGGGTATTCCATTTTAATTTAAATAGAGCCTCCTTGAAAATGCACAATGAAAATGGAACCTAATAAGAAGACACAGAAGTACATTCAAAACAATTAATCTTAGAAAAGTATATTGTCGCCTCTTCTTCGTTCTTTTGGAACGTTTCAAAGTCCCCCGATAGTCAATAGTCCCTGTTCAAAGTTGTAAATCAATCTACTTTATTGCATGAAAACTTCGCGGCATTTTAATTTCGCGGTCTTTTATTTTCGCGGTTTTTTTGGTCAAAATTGCATTTCGCGGCATTTTAATTTCGCGGTTCAAGCAAAAATGTGAAATTTGCGGCATTTTAATTTCGCGGTTCTAACAAAAAATGACGTATATAAAATTTAACACGTCTCGAAATTGTGTTTTCTAGTCACGTAAAAAGGTAATAAAAGACATTTTTAAGGGAAAACTTTCAATTATATTTCTTTTAAAACCAATATGCTGTGATGTTGGCATTTTTATTTCCAAAAGTCGGATTTTTGGTGCATTTTAATTTCGCAGTTAACCGAAAAAAATTTTCGCGACATTTTAATTTCGCGGTCGGCGTCAAAATCCATTTTTCGCGGCATTTTAATTTCGCGGTTTTTGAGTCCCGAACGCGAAACTGCGAAATTTTCATGCCGCGAAATTTTCATGCAATAAAGTATTCCTACCCTAAAATATATGTTTGATTTCAAAAATAAATGATAAATCAAATATTTTATATTTTATAAAGATTTTCAAAATAAACCATTATAACTTTTTTCCATCCTATATCTATAATAAAAAGATACAAAATTACATTCAAAACAACTAATCTTAGAAAAATGTACTCTCTCGCCCCTTCTTACTAATAGTACAAGAATAAAATTTTTGGTATCATTATTTTCATTGAGATACACGCTTATATATGGAAAAATTAAAATGTTTTGGCTACGCTCAAATACTCTTAAATCTTGCCTGTTTTTCAGCGTTAGTTTTTCTTAGGCTATTCTTGAAAAAAAAACTAAAAAATAAGAATGAAAAATAACAATGGGACCTATGATCGACATACTTACTAGCTACAATAGTAACGATGAAGATGTAACTGCCAGTTAATTTTCAATAAATATTGACTCATTTTCATTCGATTTTTAATTTCAACTTGATTAAAACACCAGCCTGAGGAACATTCTTAGTATATTCTTAAATTTTTGAAAATTTTCAGCCTGCTATTCTCATAGAACATATTCTTATAAAGAAAAAAGTATGTATAACATTCAAAGGGATTACGTTTCACGTGCAATGCAAAAGGAAAACTTTCATTCCCGTAATAAAGAAGAAAGCAGCCGACTTGTGATTTTTATCATTTAAAATATCTTGCCTGCTGAAAAATCGGTTATAAACGTGTAATGAATGTCCAGTAGTCCGGCTCATACTATCTCTTGAAAGGTTGTTCTGAGAAACGGGCTATTGCTTTCGCAGACTTTTGAAAAAACATTTAACTTTTAGCAAATCCGCGAAATCTGCGAGAAATCCAAAAAAAGACCAAAACATCAAATCTTTCGAGATCACCAAATTTTCGCAGATTAACTGATCCACATGTAAATGTAGATTTAAAAAAAGCCTTTGATTTCAAAGTTGTGTTTAACAGGAATCAGTGACAAGCCAACTATTATTTATCATGGTAATTGAGGCACTCTTTCTGGAATTCCGTACCTTGGGAGTTGGTAAACGCGGACAATCTAATCATATTTTGCAGAGACATTAGATGATATTATCACCGTGTTTTTTTTAGAAAATGGAACTGGAAAATAAAGATAAACATCAAGAAAGAGGAACATTCAAGAAAACCAAAATTTGTTCATGATGTTGCTGGTCCACCTGAAACGCCATGCAAATTCCTATGTGGTGTATGTACGGAAAATTAATTGTTATCATTTACTCAAGCGATGGGTCCATAAACGACACTCTATAGGAGGGTTTGCCCATGACCGGAACTATGTCTTCCCGAAATGCCTGGGGAAGGTTGATAACTCCAAGCCTCATTTGACAAAGAAAATCACTATTGATATTGCTACCCTCGAAATCATACAGAAATTCTCCTATCGACTATACAATTACCACAAAGTTAGCGGGTTGGATGGAGATTAGGCTCCGTCTGTGCATTAATGTGATGACATTCCATTGGCTCGTAGGATTCAGGTACGCAATTGCGCGATCACTCCCCTCGTTTACTACGAATTAGTGTAATGACATCGAATCGATAGCGCAGTCAGTAGAGCAATCGCCCGGCCAGCGAGAGATCATAGGTTCAATCCCCACTCGATCCGTTCCCTTTGCGGAAATTGGAAAGTCACATTAGTGCAGGATCTGTTGATTCATTACAATATATATGTAAGACGCACTTGGTTCCATGAATATGTCTGAAGTTTTACTTTTTTGACTGCTATGGTTATTCAACTAATATTTTAAAAGTAACGGTATCATCAACGATAAAATTTGATATGGAATTATGAGGGATAAAATTCGGGGATCCCCATTGGGAATTCCCAGATTTTGGTCTTTTAAAATATTGTTTAACTTCATTAGATGTGGTAAAAAACCGGCAGGTTTTTTTTTCCAATCCATTCTTTAAAACACAAAAATATATTGTGGCATCCATTGGCCAAATCAATGTATCGTCGAATGGTCCTTCTACTAGTCCCAAATATAAAGAAACATATTTTCCTTTTCTATCCAAATGACCATTTAAAAACAATTCAGCTTTACATTTGTAGCCCTTCTGTGTAAAAAAAGTCTTTTTGTATGAATTGTTTTCTCTTTTCATATCTTCGAATTTTCTGTTGAAGTTGTCAATCACCCAAACCAGCTCATTTCGGAAAGTTTCAACTAAAGGTTGCAAACTATCAAGCTTTCCAGTGGTGCTACCCATTTTCTCTTTCTTGTCATTCACATCTTTCAACATGCCTGCTTGGTTCTCATTCACATGTGCTTGAAGAGAAAATTTCCCCAAAATTTCGTTCATTTGCACGTGCAGAGCAGTGATAGTACTTTGTTGTTGTTCAAGTTGTTCCTTTTGTCTATTTATAGTTGCAGATTGCCTGTCTAATTCATTTCGCTGTTCCTGAAGTTGGTTCTCCTGTTCTCGAACCTTACTGATTACACAATCAAGATGGATTTCAGTTGAGTTTTCTTTATGAAAAGACATACAGTCACGTTTTACCTGGAATTAAAAAAAAAAGTTAAAAAGTCATCAGAAAATCCACAACGGGTATTTAGCCAAGAACCTTTGTACATTGTTACGTTATTACAACCTCTAGCCGAAGATGGAGGCAACTATGCGGTCAAGCAAAACTCTTAAATGCATTTTATTTGGTGCTTTTAAAAATGGAAAACCAAAATTTATGTAAGAAGAAATCTTAAATCACACACCAAATCATTATTCCAAAAGATACTGAATAGTTCTTACCGGGAATGCAAGGTCCTCAATAATGAAATGTAAAGAAAAACTTTTACTTGTATGATTTAGAAAATCGAAACTATTATCATGCAAATTTGAAAGGACACGAAAGTAACATCAGATCTAACAAGTTGACTTGGATCTAAGAGAGTATCAAAATCACATGACTACGTTACCGTTTCCTGGCAACCAATGTCCGAATACTCGCAATCGATCATTGGACATTCTTTTTCTAAATGTTGGCTCATCTAAACAAAAAAGACGCAAAAATTAAACAAAATTTAAGCCCAGGCTTAAAGGATCAGTGTACTTGCTCTTAATAATAATATCTTTGTCGAATATTTATGGTTGCGGGTTAAACAAAATATTGTCCCAAAAACCTTTAGGTTTCCTAAAATACCAAATATACACGGCGGTTGCGTTCGGCGAGAACCGCACGCACGCAAGCACGTTTTCCATGGTCAAAATAAAAATGGCTACAGTTGTCTCTCACAAATTCTATGCAATTTTATTTTATTTTTTTATTTTTATTTTATGTTTCCTTTATCTATAGGTTTGCTGAAGTTTTTACAGCTTGGTCTGTATACATTTAATATTTTACCGGAGCAAGTTTCCATATGGTAACTAATCACGTCTCCTTCTAGACACAGTAGCTCAAAATCTATTGAGGATTTTTTGAAGCTGAAACTTTTTCAGTAAAATTCTTAAAAGTAATTCTATTAAATTTTAAGACCATACTTTAAGGACATATCAATTGCGAAGAAAAAATATTTCCAGATACAAGGTTTTTACATCTATGAAGAGATGAGAAACAGATTTCTCGAATCAGCTTATTTTGGAATGCCGAAAGATATCGAGCTGGATGGAATATACGCGGATGAAAAACTTTGCCGCTTAGTGAACAAAGCGACCCAAACATAAAATAATAGAGAATTTTTGAATGAAAAATGTACGTATTTTTCTTTATAAGAAACCCGTTTATAAGAAACTAGGGGCTGGAACTTCGGAAAAGTTAAAAAACTTTCAGTACTGAATTTTTTGGGCTCCAAAAAATTAAGAAACTCATCATTATGAATAGTAAAAAATTTTCCCCAAGCTTTTTTATGAACCATCACGAGCTTGATGCACTGATCAGATCCCCCCAACCATCTATTCTTACGATTAGCTTACCCTGTGCTGAAAAATACACTGCAAATTTTAAAAGGTGTTTTGGCGATTGCCTTTTATTTTAAGGTCATTCCAATTTGTGTTACCCAATGTAAATTTGAACTCATGAATTTACTGAAAACACAAAAACAATTCAGAACAAGGTCACTAGTTTCCTAGTTTCTTATAAAAAATACGTGTATTGATTTTGCGACACAAATTACATTGCGAATTTACATTATATATATTCTCTGATTTTGTTCAAAAAATTGAAAAGAATCTGCCTTTCAATTGCTCATTTCTGCATTTTGCCACATTTATCATTGTGATTTGGGAATAGTCACATCGTTGATTGAATTTGATTGACGACGTTACTTATAATGTCCTTAAGGTAATAATGCGCAGGGGCTCAAATCAAAACTTATTAGGACATGAAAAATAAAAAAGTAAAAAAATGGAAAAATCGTTTTATTTTAATTAATTTCATGTGAAATTAAAGTCTGAAAAGTTCGCAGTTTAGGATTAGAAGTAGCTAATTTTCACAATGTCACCAAGAAAAACAATATTCCAGCTTTACACTATTTGAAATTAACATACCAAATGCTTTGGGACATTTTTGCTTTTGCATCTACTGCATTGAATAGGTCTTTCTACGCATACTTGGTTGTGTTCCTAGAAAAAAATTATGAAATTTTCACGAATATGTTAGGCAATAAAAGATAGAGAAAGCTAAACAATAATTCAACTTGTGAGGCTCAGGAAGACATTTTTCAATGAAATTGTTTGTAAAACAAAATAATCAGTAATAGCAAAAAGCAGTAAAATTAAAGGATCGTTTACATAGTTTTAGATTTTCTGAATTGCTAAATTTCCGCCTTCTAGGCGTGAACGTTGCTTACACTTTAACCCAAGCTGCCCCGGGAGAGGGGGGGGGGGGGGCACATTGTGACTACCCTGTTGGTTTTTTCTCCGCTGCCAGTTAACTTCTTTTTCTTTTTGACTAATATTTGATGACTTTTCCTAAAATTCTGTTCTTCAAACATTTTCGTTACTTTTAGTAAAATGTTTGACATTGACTAGTCATAATGACTGATTGGCTATAAAACTGGAACAAAAGCTTCAAATGACTTGAAATTTGGCAAGGAGCCTACTTGAATGGTTTAAAGCCGGTTTGCATAAAAAAAATTTAAAAAATTAATTTTTTAATACTTTTTTACAGATTTTTTGAATTTTTGAATTGTTAACTTAATTGGTAAGTAGAGACACATTGGGCACAACTGTACAAAATTTCAAGTCAAAAGCTTTTTCCTATCACAAATTAGAAGTTAAAACCATGGAGGTAAAAAAAGTTCCTCCATGGTAAAACGTCTCGAAAAAGCGCGCGTAAGGATATGAAGAGACGGCGGGGCAGCCTTTTTTAAGATGAATTTTATCTAATGATCAAAACTTATCAATTTTCTTTTTCTTTAACCCTTTGGCTAATAATAACAGGAAAAAACCATCTCTTTTCAATCTTTTGCAATCATAATTCAAAAGTTGAAACTTAAAGTAACAAGTAGCAATCGCGTGTGGGATTCGAGCATTTATTATCTATCATCCATGACATTACGAGGCTGACCAAGTGAGCTATTACTCCCCTATTAGTAAATGCAGATCGCACATCGACGTAATATTTCTAATAAAAATTAAGATATTTCACTTTGATCTTATTTGAAGCGAGTGGAATGAGCCTCAGCTTGTTCTTATTTTTTAGGAGCAATCGGAACTTCAATATTAAATTAGTAATATTATCATTAAAGAACACTATAAATTCATTAAGATGTTTGCTTCTTTGCATGAACATTTAGACTTTCAGTAAATACCTTTGCAAAATGGCTTAGACGTAAACTAAATGTAGAACTAAACTATCATTTTTTATTCTTAGGATGTTTTTTTCAATCTAAAACCAGACCGTACTGTAGAGCTGTCATTGGATGCGATCGATCCCACTTTCTTTAAGCAAATATCCTAATTTCCTCTCCATGATACATTATTGCAATTAATAATCTTCATATTTTGTAGCGACCCCCCCCCCCCCCCCTCTGAAATATTTCACAGCCGGATCTTAAAATGAGTTTCCAACTACTGAATAAAATTAAAAAATTATTTTTGCTTCAGGAAGATAATGCGCTGAGTCGAAAATAGTCTATTTAAAACTTCGAGAAAAAAATGAAGCTTTTTTATTGAAAGAAAAAACTCTTCTTGGAACGGAACCCTGTATCTTTTTCAACGGACTAAAAAAGCAAAAATCAACTTTTTCGAATACCCTGTATGATGCCAGGCCACTCGGCAGAGACTCCGTATAACTGTTCTTGAAGCGTGAACATCTTGTTTTACCTCATGAATTTGCACTTCATGTACCGGGTGCGCCACAAAAAAGTTTCAGTCTTTGAAGCAATATTTCTTAAAAACTACATGGTTTTCAGAAATAAACT
>JAUBWS010051822.1:0-17811 GCA_032270445.1 Darlingtonia californica
CTTTACGAGTCTAAAAACGACAATCAGAACTGAAAATGAGTACTTTTTCACACTGTAAGGATTCAAAAATATGTTTAAAATGCACTGTAAGGGTAGGTTTTTCAGCTGAAACAAACACCTGCACTGTAAGGGTGTAATTTCCAATCATGGGATTTGGGCCGCACATACCGTCTGCAAACTCTCATGGAGAGGTCCGCGGTAAGAAAGGTCCCAAAGATATGAAATCCTAGAATTATCAGGGATGTTACAGGGTTAATGATTTATAAAGTTTTTACAAAATTTTTCGATAGAAATATTCACAAAATTTTATACAGAAGCTGTTTTTTAAAGAGAAAAACTTGCCAAAAAACACCCAAGAATATATTTTCCCCTTTGTTATTTCTTTTTGCTTTTGTTTTTTCCTTTGGTCTTATCCTTTCTTTTTCGTTCCATTTTCTTCTTCTCTTCCTGTTCATCTCTTCCATCATTCATCATAATTCGTGTAAATTCTAAAATGGAATTAAACTTACTAGTAGCGTATCCAGGAAAGGTCACATAGGTCAGTGGGAGAGGCAAAATATTCCAGAAGTCTAAATTAAAGTTCCTATTCCCGCGCAACAGACCTATTTCCGCGCGCTAACAGCTTTTTCTTAAACGGGGACTATGAAATAGTCTACGAAAGAGATGAGTGGTTACTTTATTCTATTTAATTTGGACCAATATCGTACAAAATGACATTTTTTAATGACTTTAATGGCTACCATTTTCTCCTGTATTATTTGCCATTATTTTATTTACCAAGGATATAAAAGCCGCTTCAGTTTTCAATGAACTATCATCAATTAGGGTTCTACCTTCCTGAATACACCTACATGCAACCTTGTTGAAATAACGGTGAAGTAATTTTCACTAAATAAAGCCTCGTGCCGGCGTCGAATTCGGAACCTCTGGGTTCTAAGCTCAGCGCCTTAGTCACTCGGCCACGGATCCACAAGCGAACCATCTTTGGTTACACCCTGATTAGCACTCTATAAAGCGGCTACCTTATCGGTAAAAAATCCGTCGGTAAAAAATATTCGTCACCAAGACAAAAATTCGTCACTTTTTACCGACGGATTTTTACCGATAAGGTATGTCATAACACGTATATCTCCTGAAGGATTGTTTTTTTTCGAAAACATAAAAAACCCAAGAGCGTCGTGATTAAAATTTGTGGTTGGGATTCCATCGCACATAGAGAAAGGTCCTATTTCGTATTATTCGAGTTTTCTATAGAAACGCTTGTTTAAGTGCTTGATTACGCAAGCAAAATATTGTCTCGATTTGTCGTTCTTCAAAACACTTATAACAAGCGTTTCTATAGAAAACTCGAATAATGCGAAATAGGACCTTTCTTATACTCATAAGGGTTAAGAACAAACATTATGAATTTCCATCAGTGGTAATTTGTACGTCAACAATACTGGATTTCCCAATATAGTCTGAGTGTTAGATTTACAAGTTAGTTATATATAGTTATATATATATATCCATAACGCTCATGGAACATTTTCCCTGAGCATTGTCCAGAAAAGGGTTGAAAAATGAGTAATTTTCAAAAGACTGGCACGCAGTGAATAGTAGTATTTTAATTTCATTTGATGCAAAAAAATTTCCTAATCAAATCAATCATATGTTTTTCAAATTTGCCGCAGGGAAACATTTATAATCATTAACTTGATTACAACTTTTGCTAATTATAGATAACTGATTCATCTTGTGTTTAAGAACATCCGAGATGCTGCGATTTTAATTCATTTCTACTAATCACGATTTTTCAGCTATTTTTGTATTGTGTAGTTTCATTAGGCTGGCAGGACGGTTGTTCTATCCTAAGGCGAGTGACAAGAATTCTTTCACGAATTTTAAAACACACGTCATAAATCGAAATACATTGTACTTGCGACCTGGCTATGATATGATATGATATATGATGTGATTATTTACACAGGACAATCTCCTCATGAATTGCTATCGATGAGGGTCCTACCTTCCTAAAAACACCTCAGGGTACCATGCAGAATTAACATAGGTGAAAACTCACGCCAGGAATTCGAATTCGGAACCCCCGTTTAGGCGACCAGCGCCCCTTAACCAATCGGCTACGGCTTTACATGCACCTATACATCCAACCAAGCTAAGGTAGGTAAACTCCCGAACTGGTTAAGCTTTCCACACTTTGGAATTGGTTAAGGCAGATAAATGAGACTTGGTTAAGATAGCTATACCATATTACTGACTTAGTCAAAGTGGCCACATCTGATCATTCTTGAGCCTGAAAACCTGCTTTTATCCTTAACTTTGCTATTTTCCATATACAAACCCTATATTTTAAAGAAAAGACTTGAAGCAGATTCCCTATGATAGCACTGAAACTGTAAAATTGACCTGCATTGAAGTGTTTCATACCTTCATAATTTACTTGTCCATCTCCATCGAGGTCAGACAAACGTATCATTTGATCAACTTCATCATCTGTCAGTTTGTCACCCAAATTCGTCATCACTCGTCGAATTTCTGTCGCACTAATAAATCCGTTACCATCTTTGTCAAACACCTGAAGAGCGACATGAAAATTGAAAAGTAAGTAAGTTTTTCCCCAAAACCATTAGCAAATAATTTTGGTATCTTATTTCTTTCATACAAATGAATTTTCTGAAAATTCTATTTATTTAAGTTTGAGTGATTGCAAAATATAGATATTGTAAAAATTGAAATGAACTTCCATTACACATTTCGGGAGAAATTAAACATTCAATTGTTAAAACGTAAAAACGAATCCGTATTCAGAATTGAGGTTAGCAATTTTAGTACATTTACCGAATTAGTCTCAATTTTCAAGAATTTTTTACGTAGTAAAAGTACCTAGATTCTTCAGATCTGAAAATTAGACATACAAAGCAGCTATTAGTTTTCGGAGACTGATATTTGTTGTGGATAGCCTCACTAACCCAGACCCGTTTGACAGCTGAATGGTTATTTCCAGGAGGGTCTACATGCAGACATTTATCACATCGTCTTCACTAAGTCAGTCAAGCTAGACGTTAGGATAACTGTTTTTAAGTCAAAACAACTCGATATGACAGGAGCGAGGATCGAACCACCGACCTCTTGCACAGTAGTACGCCTGACTATACCACTGCGACACCGCTCCATTATAGAACATACACGGAATAAAAAGACATACCTTAAATGCTTGTATGACATCTAGCTCCGTTTCATGAATATCAAGTTCATTTTGAAGAAAGTTTACAAACTCGTACAAATCCAATAATCCATTATCTGTAAAAAAAGAAAAATATATAAAAATAGCAGGACTAAAAATCTAAGACTACTAATTTACGTGTTTAGATATGTCGTGGTTAAATCTAAATTAAATTTTTAGTAATTTGTATTTAGTAATTACGTTTTTTCTTAAGAAACACGAGAATAAGAAACATCAAGCTCAAATTACCAAAAAAACTAAAAAACACATAAAAAACATTACGAGGCTAAAATCTAATGTTTGAAACAATCTTTGCATGAAATATTTTGACAAACAAAAGAAAACGCTTCTCGTTTTTTGAATAAAGTATAAATTTTGAAGCTACTGCAATTACTTAATTGAAAAAAACATCTAATTTTCTCAGAACTTATATTTTTGTTCTCCACGTGGATTCCAGACGTACTGAAAAAAGGTTGAGTGAGCGAGGCAATTTTTTTCTTAAAAACATGGAAAACATTTGATTATCCAATAAAATCCACTCGGGATAGCTGGAGAGGCCAGACCGTGTTTTTCGATTCAGAAATAAGTGACCGGACAACTAGTTTGAAAAAAAAACCGGTAGACCTGTTGTTCAAAACTGATCAATTTAAATCGCGGCTGGATATAAGTTGATTAACTTTCTCATGACAGTATAACGATTTCATAAATCAATTCGTTTCACAGTAACCCATATTTCATCACATCTGCTTTTATAATCGTCAGATCTCTTTTTATCTTACATCTTCTATTTCATGGAATTAAATTTAAATAACTTTGAAAAAAGAAAAAGAGATATGGTTTGATGGTCTATTATCCGTCTCTCATGTAATCAATAACGTAAAAAAGGTGACGCCTCTCTAAAAATTCCGCCACCTCAAACAGGGGCGGTTTTTAAATTTTAGAGTCCTGAGCCTTTTGCAATATGAAGGGCTATACTTTATCATGGAGTCGCTCTAAATGACTCCCCCCCCCCCTAACTTCCTAAAGAGATTCTCAGATGTTAAAACCTCTGTTTTTGATTATTTACCCAGGGTTGCATCTTCAGTTATTTTTGAAATTTTTTCTATGATGAGGGTTCCATCATCCTGGATACATCTACAGGAAACTTTGTTTGCGGTGTTTTCGGGGGTAAACATACATGCTTTTTTTAATAAGCAATGCCTTAGCCTCAGTCGTAAGAACAAGGAAAAATTTAATATAGGAAAAAATCAGAACAAACCAGTTTCATGTGATTTTTACATTTTATGTATCTACTTCAAAATGAACAAAAAAAATATTGATAACAGTCATGTGCAAGAAGTAAACAAAAATTGGGTAAACGAAATAATGTTTAGTGCTAAAAACATCAAGAAGCGATCTTTGAGTAAGCAACACCCGAGCCTGAGAAAAACTAGATTATAAGCAACATCTAGGCTGAGTTGACAAAAGTTGCTGCTTATAAAAAGAGCATGTACGGAGACCTCTTGAGGAAGAGTGGTATCTTGTTTTCGGTGTTAAAATTGCGGTGTTAAAGTTTTTTGTTTTAAGAAAAGTGACATCTTTATGTATTCGAGAGTCAAAGTGCAAGGCCCCTTTTTTTGGGGGGGGGGGGGGAGGGGGTTAATACCTTAGACAACAGAGATATGTTGTCACGGAGACTTACCGTCGCCGTCAACAGCTGTAAGTTTCTGTTGAATTTCTCTGTCGCTCGGGAAGCTGCCAACTTCGTTGAGGAAACATTCAAGATGTGTTTTATCGATACCTCCTTCTTTCTCATAAGCTATCAACAACTTCTTTAAAGCTAAACGAAAAATAAAATATTGCTAAGTCCAATACTACAATGCACTAGAGTTTTCTGTTGTTTTGCCGCAGGAGGGACCGGTAAGTCTAGGTAAAAAAGTACTTCCAGTAGTCTTTTCCTCGTAAATAGCAAGTTATCATGCAATACGTTTAAAGGTACATCTTCATAGAATTTTTCATTACTTCTGCACACTGAACCGATATGTGGCGAGTGAAATCAGTTTTTACGTTCCAAGAATCGTCGGCTTATAATCAAACCTTCAAATATTGTAGGCTTGCTTCCAAAGACATAGAGGTAGTATTTTAGACAAATATCCGCGTCTCGTGCTAAACAAAAAGGCAGAGCCGTCGACACTTCATAAAAAGGATAGGTTTAGTGGTGCTAGGAAGGCTCAAGGCTCAAGGCTGGTTGGGTCCTACGATCCAAGGGTACTTTTGAAATTCTGACCTCTAGGGGCGGATACAGACTCTTCAATACAACATGTGAAAATCCCAAATTTTTCCGATTTTCTGATTAAATTTCCCCGATTCTTGCCGAAATGTCTATAAAATTTTTCCGATTTTGGTAATTTTAGACTACTTAATTGTGTGAAATCACAACTTTCACATAGTCTCTATCCGCCCCTGACCTCCTAGATTACACACACTTTCCCAGAAATGTTTTATGAACGTCTTTTAACAAGTAAAGATTTAATTTAAAAATCTTATTTGTTTTTTACTGTTTATGAAAAAAATTTGAGGAGAATCTAAGGGTTAATTGTGTCCACTTGGTATAAATACGCAGATGGCTTTACATAACCGATAAAGTTATGGCAAGAAAGAATTGAAAAAGAACTTACCAGTAGGCTCGTTGGGTTGAGCATCCTATGGAAAAAGGGAATATCAATAAAAGAAAAAAAGAAACAACAACAAGAAAAACAAAACAAAAGGGTAGGGAAAGAGTTTTAAAATTTTTCAAAAATCAAATTTTGGACTTTGCTGCACCCATTACGCAGCTCCGTTGCGATCGGGTGAAATGTTGTCCAAACAATATCTTTACGGCAAATCATTAAATCCTTTAGGATGCGAGAGCAAAGAACAGAGTACAATTTTTGAAAAAAAAACAATTTTCACAAGTTTCGCGTACAAGGTTGCTCCGAAACTAGCATTTTTTTCTAAAAAAAGTGGTTAACTTTCAGAAAGACGGGGTCTATAAGTCTCGTAATTAAAATTCAAAGAAGTCCTCAGACGTTCTTAACTGTGAACCAAGGAAAGACAATAAGTTGTTCTTATTATCAACCTAGTGGGCAAAATCGTGAAAACACTACGCGGAGGAGTGAGTGGTCTTTGTGTGCTTCTTAAAAAAAGAAAAACACTCCTCCAGATAGGGTTTTTACTAATGTTGCCTGCTGAGAAGTTGGAAGGAGAAAATTGGATATTTTGCTTAGACCTGCAATATTTCTAGTAAGTTCTATACGTTTCGGTCTTTGTCCCTATTATTGTTTTTTCTTGAGCAATAAAAGAAATGTATACCCGAGTTTTTAACATCCCTCAAATGAAAGAAGAGTTTCATTGGCTAGAACAACTTAAGCAAAACAACGATCTAAGTTTGTTTTTTAAATTTCCATAACAAATTATACTCTTGAAGTAAAATTTCTTGAATTCGTGACAATATATCCACGCAAAGTTTCGACTCACTAAGATAAAAATTTTTATAAGCTAAGTCATACATTTCACTTTACTGTCCTATACTCTCGACAACATGTTTAGTGGGAGAAAAAATATTAGCACTAGATAAAAACACATGCACCAAAATTAGAAAGATCCATTCTCCGGTCAAACTGCAAAGAGACAAGCTACAAACTAAATCACAAATACGACGATTGATTCCAACGATATCAACTCGTAAAGCTTACGTTCGCCACGGGCTTATTAGCTACATAATCTTATTCAAAAAGGTCAACCTGGGCCATTCCGTTTTCAAGTAACGGCAGCACGTCATCAGGATTAGTCATTCCTGACATTCCTTGGAATGGTTGACCAGTGATTGCACTTAACGAAGTCGTAAACATCATTATTCAAATACCAAGAAAAGTTTTAACGGAACCAACACAGTGTTCAGGTGTTGACGAACAAACGTCGATACAAACGAAGAAAACAAAACTCTGCAGATTTAGCAACCAGGCGAAGAAACGATCTAGTTCTTTTAACTATGTTGCTCAACTTGAAGGTATATAATTACTTTAAACGAAGACAGAGATTCACCTTCTTTAGTCCTCGTTGCATCCAAGTGAGATGAGGGGAGGAGAGAAGAAAATCACGAAATGAAAAAATGTCAACAATGTTTGAAGAAAACCTGTAAGACATTCAAAACAAAGACAATCTGGAAGGTTCATTAAATCAACAAAGAAAATATTGGACACGTACAGGGTCAGTTTCAAAATATTTTTAATAAAGATCTGATTAGATGATAGTCAGATCCGCAGAACTCACACACTGTTAGCACAAGACGTTCGTTTCGACGTTGTTGTTGAACGATCGCACGAAACGTTGAGCAACGTCGAAACGACAGTCTCGTGCTGGCAAGGCACACGCAACAGGGTCTGTGCAACCACACTAATCAATTGATGATTAATAGAAAATTATTCGTTATTTCTTACCGATTTCGCAAACATTTTGGAAGATACAAACTACCAAACAACCAGTTAGTTAGCCAACACTGAATATTTTGTTGCAAGTATCTCTACCACCAGTGGTCCAACTTATTAATAATATTTTCTATAACTATCAAGTTCAGTTTTCAAATTCGGGAAATCAATTCCATAAAATTCGCACTTATCATCAAAATATCACCGTTATTGTTTACATAATACGAATTTTTCTTGATTTATATCTCTTTGATTCATTTATTTTATTATTTTGATTTCAAAATTAAATTTATCTATATTTCCAACCCTCTATTCTCTGCAAACGAAAACTGTTTTTAGTTGATGTTATTCTCCCTTGGAAACCCATCACAAGATACTCAAATCTTCCTTACACCCCAATGTTCTCATATGTTCTAAAAGCTCGCTACACCTTTTCTTTTCCCCTTGTAAACAACAACAAAATGAGAAATTCTTTATTATCATTCTTTAGGCAACCTGCTGAGGGGAAGGGGCCAGGGAAAAAAAGAAGAAAAAAGAAAAGAGATGAAATAATGAAAAACATCTTCAAAGGAAAATCTATGAGAAAAAAAGGAAGAAAATCGATATTAAAGCTGAAGGTTTTTAAAAATGTTGTATCGTCATCGAACTGTAGTAACTGTTATACTCCATGCAATGAAGTAAATAGAAGATTTTCGAAAAAGAAGAACAGAAAAAAAATAAAGAAAGAGATAATCAGAACAATCAAATAGCACCTTAACCATGAATAAATAAAGGTGAATGAACCAAAGATTCTGTCTCTATTCAAGATATTGGGGTTGTCTTGGGCAATGTGAATTCGAAATAGATAATATTCATTTAATTTGACAGCCCTTGAACGCATAGACAACAAAAAATAAGAAAACACAAATAAAAAATATGGGGTTGTATTATTTAAGCAAACATAAAAAAATACATAAATAAATATATAACAGGAAATACAGTGATAAAAAAAGTTATTAAATATGGGTCAAATTAAACTTTTTTAGGGGTATTTATTTCTATTTATCAATGAAATGAAATATTCATCCGAGAAATTCGTTAGATTGTTTTGTGGTACATATTAATATTAATTTCTTACTCTGTATTTCGTCACTTCAGAAATTCTTGTTTCATTTATTTATTTATTTATTTTTATATTTTTATAGTCTATTCTTCCTTCTAACTAGTATGGAAACGTTCAACATAAAAACTTATGAGCAAAGAGAAATAAAACAAACATATCGTTTTCACACTCTTCCGAGAAAAGTGAAATAGAAATTCCTTATCAACTTGATCTGAACGATCTGAATTCCAATTATAACAAAACGTATATAAATCCGCGAGTACTTGGTATTTACCTACTTTAATTTAATTTACCTACTTTAATTTACCTACCTAATCATACCGCAAGAAACATGAAGAACACGCTACCCGCATTTTTTGCATTACCTTATCGGACAAAAAGATGTCGGACAAACGTGACGTGCTTTTCTTGAGGTGACGAAAATTTTGTCTGCCGAAAAATTTTGCCCACCTAAATTTTTTATTGCTTTAAAAGAATATAGACACTATGACTCGAGTGATTTACTTTTGTCCGAAAAAAAATTTGTCCGAAATTTTTTTCCGATAAGGTATATGCTTCATTTGAAATCACTGAACTGTAACGCGTAATAAATCTAGTCCTTTTTTAAGAAAACACTGACAAATTAAATCCTGCAAAAAACACTGTTAGCTATAACCATAAAAATAAATCTCCGCAGATAAAGCAAACTGATGTAGCTTAAATTAGTTGACACGACGTACCTGTGTCTAATAAAACGCAGGTAATATGTGGTAACAACACTCTTATTAAAACGTAAGGAGCTAAAGTTGGGCTAAAAAAATTAAGTAAGTAAATACCAAACTAACACAAAAATCAGATGAAAATCATGAATATGTCTCCATTTCAAATCAAGAAAAACTAACACAAAAACCAGATGAAAATAATGAAAATGTCTCAGTTATAAATCCACAGTAAAAACAAATAGAAAAATTGGATGAAAGTTCTGATATGTCTCCATTTCAAATCCAAGTTAAACCAGTTATAGGGAAGAAAAGCATTTTTTTCCCTGTCTCCCCATCAATCAAGAAATTATACGAAGATGTATAAGAGGAAAAAAATGCACCGCTTTTTATTACATTTCTTGAGGTTATAATCCTCTTATATAAAAAAAAAACTCGTAGGATAAGAAGTATAAAATCAAATATAAAACAAAAAAAAGGTCGTTGGTCCCCTTTTTTGAAAAATGGGTAGTATTATTGTTTTGTTTTCAGTTTTAACGATAATAGAAGATATTAATTGAGACTCTGAACCCTGTGCGTATCTTCTTTCTGTTTATTTGGTTACATCAACGGGAAACATGATGATGTCATCATTTTCGATACGGAAGCCGGATACAACGTTCGATACAAGGCGGAGATTGAGACTTTCGGTATCCTAAATGATATCACGACGTCAAAGGAACGTTAAAACGCTATTTTTGTGTCCGCTGGAGATCCGCCGCGTTAACAAGCCTCCTTTTTCTTTTTCTTTGAAAGAATAGGAAATCAGCTTTCCCGAAAAAAAGGGATTGTACCCAGGGAGTCTCAAAGATATATTTTCTGAATTTTTCTTACCCCTTTCAGGCTTTCCCTTTGGAAAAATCTGGTAATCTTTTAATTTCTTCCTTCCCCAATGGGAACCTCTAATGTCTGGTTTCATCCCCTTTGGAATCATATCAATCTTTACTTTTATCCTTATCGATGGGTTGTCGTCTTGAAAGTTTTTTTCGCAGTCATTCGTGAACTCGTTTATTCCCTAATGTTTTGCAGTCAAATATTTTTTGCTTCATTATTATTATTATGGGCTTAAAACTGAGTTTGACAAGCTTGGATAAGCGAGGATGTATATAACCATTGCACAAACATGCAAAATTGCAACCCATCTATTTGGAATCTCAATCACAGTTTCGAAAAATCGTTTTGATAACTTTAAGATGATTGCAATGACAACTAAGCGATTTCAGTAAGATTGCGTATTCATTTTTGGAATAAATAACGGGGAAAAGTTTTTGTTTTTTCAATCAATTCTCAGTATTTTCAATCAGTATTCGTCAGTAAAGACGCCAAATCGAAATGTTTTTTACAGAGTTATATCCATTTCTTATATGAAGTTTCGATAACGAGATGATCGAACAATATCCTTAAATTTTTCCGCTTTCGCTGAAAGAGACGAGCAGATTCAAATATTTAAATCTTTAAAAGAAAACTCAGATAAAAAAAAGATAAGACAAGAATAAAGAGGGAATCAATTTAATGTTTCCCATACGGTTAAAAACGATGAAAAATTCTCAGATCTACGGTCAGTAAGATATATCGATAATGGATTTGAATGAGTCAAAGGTGATTATTTGCGAAAAAGAGATACTATCACAACCTTGTAACACACAGAAGAGACTATAAAAAGATTGCATAACTAAAAGCAAGTTTCTGGACTAGAGAATCAGTTTCCGAATGTACAGTCTGTCGGCTTAAATATATGTCAAACGAAACAGTGGTAGTTCTAAGAGTTGCCTGTCACACAGGCTATGGCCTAAAAACAACATGTTTGGTCTTCGCCTTTCAAATCCAAACAGGAGCCAAAAGCCGAAAAATCTTTTATTTGTACTCGTTTTTTCACCCCTATGTCTCATCTGGTCTAGCTTAGGTCGAAAGCAGAATCCAGTGCTCGTCTCATCTCCTGTCGATAAGGTTAGGTTCGGCAAAATTCCATCATTTAAGATTGTGCGATTCTACCTTCAGTCTTAAAGAGTGTCGAAGGACGACGCCCACCCCACCTATCCATAGCACTCAAAAGATAATTAAAGCACCAGGGCAAGGGGTATTCTACAACAAAAAAAATCAGAAATAAAAAAGAAAGAGCCGCTATAACTTTCGAAAACCCATATTGACGCATCGTCTACGAATAGTTCCAGGTTGAATTTGAATTTACCAAGAACATTTTCCAAATTTTTTTTCTTTTTAGATTTGATTAAAATACCGAAATTTGGGGCGGATTTAATTCAAATCGTGAAATGTTTGCGTGGATTTAAATAAAATCCCAATTGTTTTGCATGGATTCTGAAATGTGTTGGGTGCGAGCGGTAAAGTACTCAACCTCGCACACTTCGAAAACAAAATCACAAAAAAATCAGAAAACACGAAAACTTTCGCCCAAAAAATCACAAAAAAATCACGAAAAACGTCAACAAAATTCACTAAAAAACCAAAACCTCGTACGCTATATTTGGAGTACTTTACCCATCGGTTGGGTGTTTTTAATTAAAATCTTTGCGAATAGGGTGAAAAACGATACCAACATAGACTTACAGTTACTTCTTCAGCACCGATTGATCCAGCAATCCCAAACATGGCTGCTGTCAACGAAGACAAATCAGTATCGAAATTCTTCCTTGTGGTTGGTTTGTTTTCATCTTTGTGAATGAGCGATTCCAAATGCTCTAATGTTACATGTGATGATGTCATTTTGTGTTTGCTCTCTAAAAATCAAAATGCAAAAATTTGTTTCAGAAGATCAAGCGAGTGGTTTAGTAGCAAACCAACCTATGTTCGTTGTACTGTATATAACTTTTCCATAAAATTTGGTCACGTCTGCTGTTTTAGAACCACTTATTTCTAATCACTAACATGATACCTAATCAAAATTTGAATTAAAAACATATTTGGAAATTTCCATACTTTTAATTTGTTTCCCGGGGATTTCCACATCACTCGAAATTTTTTAATACCTCTTTCCTTCCCTTCAACTTACAAAAACCCTTAACCCTTCGTAGAACAACCTATTTTCTATTACCACATAGAACGAAGGGTGGGACGGACCAGTAACCTACACCTAACAAAATAAGGAAGTTTGGTACCATCACGTGACCAGCGTGTATTTTACAGATCAATCACAATTTTTACAAAATTCGCAATAACTTTTGATCTAGAAATCCGATTGACTTCAAACTTTCAACGATGAAAAGGTAAAAAAATTGTGACTTGTTCAGAAACTTTAACATTCTGCAAATTTACTTTATCTTGTAGGCTTCTTTGATCAGTTGCTTTTATTGGTGGTCTGTAAGCTAGCAAGGGCATGAATTTTTGCGACCATAAATTTTTTCGGAATTAATTTTTGCTATTTGGACCTGAAAAAAGTATTTTTCCGCAGACTTAACTCTTCCGAATCTCCCACGGTGGACGAAAATTGCAAAATTAATTTTTGTGTTTGAAGATTTGCAGGCTTTTTTACTTTTCTTTTCTTTTAAAAAAATGTGTGGAGAAAATGGGGAAAAAAAGGTTCCATAATAACGGTTTCCTTACTGAAAATCACAATTTTGCAGGACTTGTTTTTGCGATTGACCAAATTTAAAGCATCATTTCGGAACTAAATTTTAAGATGCTGCCAAAAGTTGCAAAAATTAGTTCCATTAAAATTACTGTCAGAGTTATTTATGTCCACAACAATATAAGTTTTTAAGGTAAAACTTGAATTGTTAATATAACATACTAGCAGTTAATATCGGTTGAATCCATATCGAATTGCAGTAACAAAGTAATAGTAAGAATATTGAAGGTAAGAAAAAAATCCTTTGAAGTGATTGTAAAGACTTACTTGAGAAAACGCAAATCGTCTTGCCAAAAAATTCCATAACTTCAAAAAGTTATACTCTATACGCCAAACAATCTACTAGTCTGTTCTTTCAATATCAAGAAACTGAGATAGCAAGAGACTAATGATTTGATCAAAATCGTCAAAAGTTTATAATACATCAAGAATGTCAGCTTTGAAATTCAAACGACAAGGCGAAAGTTATCGAAAAGAAAGGTGTGGAATGGATATTTTCAATAAAATTGTTAAACGCCAATGAAAACGCTATCAACCGACAAGTAGATATATTACTTCAAACATTCCTTAAATCCTCTCAAAAACTCAAAAAACATTTCACAACAGCGCCTAAAATTACAAAGGACAGAATGATACTTTTGAAAAGAGATCAATCATTCTCGCTGTACAAGATTCTCACACACACCCAACCCTTTTCTGAATCAGTAAAATATAGACTTGTCCCAAATTATGCTTTGTGGATGTCTAGTTCTCAACATTTAAATAATATGTGGGATCGGACCAGTTAAATTCATTACTAATTCTGTGGAGTGAAACCACACTTGATTTATACCATTGCTAAGCGACCAGATCTGCAGGAAAACCTTCTTAGCTTCTTAGGCTAAGTCGTGGGTTAACCCACTTTCAAGTCGTGGGTTCACGTCTGACTAGGTCAGGAGGCTACCATAGGCACTGACAAGTTATCAATGATAACATATCGAGCTTCATTTCAATTTACATGAAGGTACAGTATATATATCTATAAATCGAACTTAATGGGACAAAAAAATACCTTTCAAACTGTGGAAATTTAAGACTATAGAAATTTTCAGCAGAGAAAAATTTGGCGGAAAAACTTCAGCGGAAATCTTTTCAGTAATCTTTTGCCAATTTCGTCGGAAAGTTTTTCGGACCGATTCTATAACGTAGGAAAAAAAATTTGGACTTGTGATAAATTTATCGAAAATATTGACTCTGGTGACCTTAAGATGTGAAAGTTAGACACAAAAACAGATACAAATCATCTGTGTATACAAAATTTCGTTATTGATGACGAAACCGACGATATAATTTTTGCATAAAAAGCCTTTCATTTCAACAGTATCGTGTTTATCCCGACAGGAAAAAACATTGATATCCTATATAGATTTCCAAATGAGTTAAGCGGTATCTTAACTCTGTGGACTCTGGACATGCGGTATCTTAACTCTGTCGACTTTACCTAGCCTTCTCTTTTATACATTTTAAATTTAAAAACATTTTCTACTCTAATCTCTAGAATTTCATTTTAATTTTCTATTATTTCATATCTACTTTTACTTTTATATATTTCATACCTTAGTTTTTGAGTAAGTCTGTACTTTTAACTCTTTGAGTGGACTGTACATTGTCTCTAAGTCTCATCTAATTTCTTCAGACTCCATAGGTCAATCTAGCTTTATATCTTGCTTAACAGTAACTTCACTCAAGTCAATTTAAGTCTCATTGTCTTACAGATTTTAGCCTTATTTGGTATTTGATTAATATGTACCTTTAGCACACGTATACTTATAGTATGAGAGTCATAGACTCCGCTTAGTTGTGAGGATCTAAATTCGCAACCGAGGAAATAGAATTTGGAATATTGCTCAGAGAAGATGTAAACTGCTGGCAGAAGGGTTTGTTGAGAGGTAAAATGGGAAAAAATGAACAAATATGTATAGACGAACACGGTGACAAACAGACAGACATATAGTAAGAACAAAAGGCTTTCGCGTACTACAGATAGTAAATGTTATAGTGGAGATGTTAATTTGAGGAGGAGGACTGCCTAACCTGGAAAATGGAAAGAAGAAGAAAGAATGCGAAAGGCTTTTTTTGGGTGGTAAATAAAACAACTTATCAACTCATCAGTTGATGACCACACCCATCATTTCGGGGATTTGATATCAAAATGAGGAGGAAATGGCTCCCCGACAGCATTGATCCGATGCCACCATCAAGAAGTTTATATATTTATCTAGCATTTTATTGTATTTTTACGATTTTAGTAGGTTCACATCATTGATTTCACTGCTATTTGTAAATACGACCTTCTTTACGAAATAAATAATGATAAATAATAAAGTACATTTTTCGTACAATTTTGGCAGGAAATAATTTCGGATAACTAAGAATTTCGGACGAATTAATATTCGGAAAGAAAAAAATCCGAAATATTTTCCCACCGAAATATTTGGGTTTTAATGTAAATTTCAGTTGAAAGGACCAAGTGCAATATTTCGAAATGTAGAGTCTACTGTATGGCCTAATTTCTAAGGCCATGTGTACATGAGACTCAGGACGAAAAAATAACACCCATGGGAAAGATAAACACAATTAAACACTTCATTGCAGATACGGATAATCTCATGTAAACCTGGCCTAAGTCGATGTACATGATACTTTAAAAATAGAGGAAAACTAGACTACCTTAATCTGATTAATTTTGACGTGGATTCAATTTGGCAAAATTTAAATCCACGCCAACATTTAGATTTTTCCGCCATCGCCAAATTAAATCCACGCCAAGTCCATAGAATTTCGTCCACTGCCAAATTAAATCCACGCCAAAAAAATCCTCGCCAAAATTAATCCTACTAAGGTATTCCATAGTCGGAGTTGCGTCTGGAAAGGAGGAAAACTTATTCAAAAACGTTATTTCTTCCCGTTCCCGCGCGACCAGACCTAAATCACCCGTGGTATTTTCCATACCACGACTTTTTTTTGCAACAGGCTACATTTTTTTAAGACACCCTGTAGTATAGATGTCTTCCCAAACGGGGGATGTTCTTCTGGAAAAATTTTCTTTCGTATGATATACAATGTCAAAAAAGCCTTCGTAGATAAACAAAAGAAATCAAATTATACAAGGGCATTTTTACCTGTACCAGAGTCTTCTCACGGGAGATAACGTTCGGCAATTTTTTATTTTACCACGGGAGGGACTGGTACAGTCTGGGACATTTTGAAACAAGCTAAATTTTATCTTTAGCAAACTGGTATATCATTTATCCCATAAACCGTTTCAGGATATCTGTATCGCATGTGTTGAAAATGTAAACATGTTACCAGTCTCTTTAGAAATAACACGAGGCCGCTCCAGGCCTTTTTAAGAAATGTGGTCCCATCAGTATTTGTTTGCGTTTCCTCCCAGATCTATTTTTTTTCGTCCGTGTCTTTGGAGCGAAGCGTGCCGAGTAAGGAAAAAACAAATCTGAATATTAGGTAACAAAACCAGTGACTGGCCGTAGATTGGCGGAAAACATTATCACATGAGAGAGAGGGAGAGTGTGAAAAAAAACTAGCAAACATAGCTGTGGAGAGTGACCACTTAAAACAAAATCATAAGTAATAGAATTCCAGTCATTTGAACTCTCTACAACTGGAACTTGTTTCACCAGGTCTCGTCAACTCACATTTAGGCCAAAGTTTTCTCTAAAATGCCTTGAGCGTTCGAATATCTAACTAGTGGTCGTTTTTTCCTCCTTAGATCATATAGTATAAGCGGATAGTAATGTTTACGTATTTCCTGACTTTATGTACATGGTGCCAAAAAATGACAGGCAAAAAAAAGTTACAAATTACCACATATTCGTCAACAGTACTATTTCCGATTATGACAAGCTGTCTATATAAAGGTATGAATAAACATAATATGTAAGGTACACTATAGTAAAAATTATCAACATTGACAAATAACAGATAAACAGATAAGAATTATTCAGATCAGCTTCGCACGCTCGTTTCTTTGCCAGTTGTTTTTATGTCCCTACATAGGTTGTTTATGCAACCATCTAGAGTGTAGTAATCTATGAGTGCAGAATATTTGCCATCAGTTTCAAGAAAATTTCCAACCCAACGTAAGATTTAGTCCTAATTGCCTCCACCCACTTCACTAACTTCAACTAAATGTGGTGTACTCTTTAATAAAATGTCATACCTTTGAATAACTTTATAAAAGATTAGTGGCCCTTTTTCATACACTAGTGAGATTGAACGAACTAAAATCTACGGCGTAACGCTAGCCAAAGAACGACTTTCCTGCAGGGAACTTGAAAACCAAACCTGTATTTAAACTAAATGTGGTGTACTCTTTAAGAAAATGTTATATCTTTGAATAACTTTATACAAATTTGCAAAATTTTTAGCGACCCTTTTTCATACATTAGCGAGATTAAGCAAACTAAAATCTACGACATAACGCTAGCCACAGAACGATTTTCCCACCGGCAACTTGAAAACCAAACTTATTTCCAAACCAGCTGTGCAACATTTACTTCGTAGATCTCGGTTTGCTTAAACGCTTTTGCTCCCTCTTTGAGATTCCAATGAATGAAATACCACGGTTCCACTCTGTATTTGACTGACTTTTCTTTTTACCCTCGATAAGTTTCTACATTTAAAAGAAATACGTCAACTTTTCTCTTTACAAACAGACCTAA
>JAUBWS010051844.1:0-17806 GCA_032270445.1 Darlingtonia californica
AAAACCGACCAAAACCAACGTTGTTACGACGTCGTTTTTTAGTCGCGACCAACAACGACCAAAATCCGACGTCGGATGAACGTCGGGTGCTTACTGGGTAGAAAAGCATTGTATACTGTCAAACCTTTGGACTGCGAGGGTATGATTGTCAGACAAAGGGAATTTTTTCAACACATATAACTTCACATTGACTTCTTTTCTAAATGTGGTGGTGTTTTACTTTGTAATATTACAAAAAAATTGGTCTAAGCTTTTTAAGCTCTACAATACTTATCAATCTCTTTTACTATTAAGTTCTTTAAAGTTGGTTATATTAAACAATTGAGTTTTATAGCCATTGTTTTATTTGATGTAATTTTCCAAAAAATATATTACCAGCAATGGCTAGCGGAGGACACGAACAAAAAAATGCACGTAAATATCCATATACACCCAACCAGCCAAAACATGTCTTAAAGACGTCTAAAATGCATTCTTGTTAGATTCTAAAATACGTCTTTTTCAAGGCTGATTTGTCCGTTTTTGTAGCGTCTTTCTACAGCATCTTTTATTTGTTTTACGAAGACGTCTTTTAGAAGATCTTTTAAAGACGTCTTTTACGAAAAGATGTTTTCAAGAAGCCTTTGAAGAGATTTGTATTATGTTAAATACCTCTTTTAGATGCTTTTAAAAGATCTCAAGAAATGCCTTGCAGATGCCTTTTATACATCTTTCGTTTCTCTCTAGTGCTGGTATTTGTCAACCATAGAAAAAACAATATTCTTAAAAAAGCTTTCAATGATAATTTTCATAAAATAGACACACATACAATAAAAATAGGATGTCTATAATTCAAGTATTACAGACATTAATCCTTAAAGTTATTATGAAGATTATATCCAAGATTAAAAAATGATTAAACAATACTTTTACAAAACAGAATTCTTTTCAATGCAAAACTATGGCAAAAAGTTCCGGGGAAATTTCCATCAAAAGGGCAAAGAACAAGATTTTTTAACTCCACAATTTAGCCCATATTTTGAATTGAACATAGAGTTTATTTTTTCTTCATTTTCTTGAGTCTCTGTTTTTTTTTTCGAATAAAAATTTATTTTAACTGACGTGTAACAGTTAAAATAAATTTTTATTCGTTCATTCCATCCGCCGAAACTAAATTTGTCAAATTTCATGTAATATTAGAGGAACTTACGTTAGTTGGAAAAATTAGTTCAATCAAAAAAATTCAGTCTTTAAGTATTCATGTTTATCACTGAATAAATCCGGCAATATTTAACCAACCAGTCAATTTAATTTCAAACACCAGGTTTCAACTGAGTTATACGTAATTCCACACCGCAGTAAAATTGATCACAACTTAAACATACAACGACGATCGAACGTTTCATTTGTTTGTGGTGGTAGTCCATCTTAGGATAAATTATAAATAGGTGCTGACAGCCACTGAACAATGATGGTTCTCTAAATAAAATTGAAAAACTGAATTAGAAATTAAATTAACTGAAGGTTCATGCAGTCACTTTTTACGAAAGTATAAGGGAGAGAAAAAAAGGCAATAATAGCACCGTGTCATAAGAAATCTTAAACAAGAAAAAAACATAAGAATGATTTGTAATCTAAACTAACATCACAAAAAAATAATTTAACTTTAGTGTGCTGATCATCCACCTTTTGTTGTTATACCATGTATTTCTTCTTGAAGTTCAAATCTCTAACACCATTTCACATTCTCAACATATCACATGGTTTGTGTCTTTTTGAACTACAACCTCCCACATAAATTATTGAGACCAGCACGAGAGCAGTACAAAAATACCCTCCCCCCCCCCCCTCTCAATGTAGAATGACTGAAAAAAAGGAATTGAACATCAGCCGTGGTCTGGCACAGCAATAGCAACATTGAGAGGGGGAGTGGGGGGAAATCTAGAAAAGAATGGACTGGTCTAATAATTTATTTGGGGGGTTGTAGCACCCATCATCCTCGCATGCGGCATTTCCACCATAGAGATTTTTCACAGCTCGATAAACAATATTGAGTAAGTTTTCACAAAGAAGGAGTGTGCTTTTTTGTGTAAAGGTTTAGAAGGAGGAAATACTTATTTAACATTCACACAATATTTTCTTGGGAATAACGCTTTGTTGTTTTTAAGTGTTTCATGAAATTCATTCTTTGAGACCCGGTAATAATAATAATATATACCATTCCCATAAGGTAATTGGCCTAGAAAAAACTAAAGTAAATAACTAATCTAGGAAAAGCATAGCGCTAGACAGATAAACATCAAAAACTAGGAAACATTAACACATAAATTCCTCCAAAGATCATTATACCAGTTACTCTTATCGTTCGTTTTGAGTTCTCTCGCATTCTGGGATACAATACGGATGTCGTTGTTCCTCGCTTTGGTCATCAACCTGATGGCTCGCGACACCTTCAGATATTAAGTTTGTGATTCGTCCTGATGAAGCGCGGCAGAAATTTCTTCTGGCAGACGCAACGTCATGTGGGTTGAACAGCTTTTGATACTCAGCTCACATCTTGTCCATTGGTCTTTATTTAATGTTGATCTATAAAAGGACTGCCTTTACCTTACGGTAAAAACTTGAAAATAATGAAATAATCATGATTTTAAAATTTTTATCCACGATATGAAATTAATCAAAATAATCATCATGCATTATTAAAAAGTTTTTGCTCGTTGGAAAAAAACTAAATCAAAGAAGTATTTCTTTTCTATTTCTAGATACAACTTTATGTCTATTAAGAAAGCTACGTAATTTTACCATAAACATACATTCCAGATACCTACAAAAAGAACGTATAAGTTATATGTCCTTCTGCACATACAATATTCTGCCATTTTATGTTCATCAAGAAGCATAGCTAATTGATACCAGGTTGTAACAAAAATTTACATTCAAGATACGTACGGTAAAAAACATACGAGTTATATATCCTTCTGCACATACAATATTCGGCCATTTTATATTCATCAAGAAGCATAGCTAATTGATACCAGGTTGTAACAAAAATTTACATTCAAGATACGTACGATAAAAAGTATTCAAATTATATGTCATTCTGTACGTACCTTATTAGGTCATTTTATGTTCATCAAGAAACATGAATAATTGAGAACAGATTGTACCCTAAATGTACATTTAAATTAAGCCCAAGTGTGTACGCTTCTATGTGCATTATAATTTGTACGTACATATCTTGTCCGGTTCAAGGCCATGAGAAATTATTCAGAATAAGTACATAGATGCAAGTTAATTGAACGTAGACATTATGTACATACAAAAAATGTACGTTCTATGTATGTACAATTTGCGTTTACGTCCGGTTGACTTATAATGTACGTTTTATTCACGTACAGTGCCGGCTGGGATTCTACATATACTACACAAATTGCAAGTAATCATATGTACTATACATTATACATTCAAACTTTCTGTAGGTAAGCAGATTAAATAAAAAAAATATTTTTTCGACAAAAACGAATTATACACTGAAAATTAATCATTTCTTGTTTCTTCATAACCGTAAATAATGCAGCCTACTTTATCAAAACATCATCTCCTAAAATCTTGTTTGTGTATGAGAGAAAATTTTCATTGACATGTGAAGCTAATTTAGCTGAATTTTCAAGTAAAAAGGCGTGTTTTAATCAAAACAGCTTTCTTTTGAACCCTATTCAGCCTAGGCTTTTTTGGGGCTTCAAATGAAGCTTATCACACTGATGCGGTATGATTTAAGGAACATTTGTGCGTAGTTTTATAAAAATTGAGTCACGACATCACGAGCTACGTAATAATGACGTCATTAATAGCGAAACATCACTAAAATCACCTTCTGGGCAGTTTTGTGCTACTTTTAGGACAGTACTCATATTCAGCATGTCTAATTAACATATTTGTGCTCTACGTTGAATTTTCTCTCGTTTGATATACAAACTGGTAGTATTAAATAATTTTTCAAAAAAACATTTCTGACTTTTTTGACACCACTTGTCGAGTTTTTGATCATGCAGTCATATTGACATATTATTTCCCAAAAAAATTTTAATCCAAGGTTTTGCAAATAATTTTCCTAAAAAGTCACAAAATTTCATAGCATAAGAATTAGCTTGTCAAAAGTTATTAAATAAAGTTTTCGACGAGGAACCCTATTCCGGTTAAGAGATTTTTTGAAAAATTTAGGCAATGTGTGGTCTTGGCTGAATGTTTCAGTGAACCAAATTTAATTTTACATGTTTTCTGAAAATTTCAGCAAATTATCTTCTCTTGGTCAATAATTACGACAGTTTTGTCATCAGTGATTGACACATTTTGTGTTTATGATAAAAGTATGACGTCATCAAAATGGCGGATAAATAGACATGGGCCATACGGATTCATTTCTATTTTTAAAATAATATAGGTCCTTTGCAATTTTGGCATTAAATAGTATTTTTTTCCAACTTCCAAAAATATACATTTTTTAACATTACATCATAAATGTGACGTCATCAACATGGTAGTAATGGTAGAGCACATTTTTTTCGATTTTTTAGACTAGACATAATAAGGATATTCTCTACCTAAAATTAGCATAATATCTTTACTCAATCAAAAATAAACCTAGGGGAGTAAGTTTCACCCCCCCCCCCCCCCTAACCGTTTAACGTCCATAAAACCACCTAACCGGAATAGGGTTAAACGCCTATTCGTTAAACGCCTATTCGCCGTTAAATGGCCGATTATGGTTAAACGCCTCTATCACAATGAGGTGACCGATTCCGATGTAAAAGAGGCTGCTATTGAAGGTGACGACAAGTTAGTGGAAGTCAAGGATATTTAAGATTTTTTTGAAACTTTTGGTCAATCTTCTGTTAATTTACTTTATTTGTTCATGTTAGAAAAAAAAACACAAAAGGTAAATAATTTTATTAGCACCTCTCTTGATTTACCGCTCCTCTCGATTAAGCGCTCCCCCTAAAGGTCATTGCACTCGTGAACACAAGTTGAACTACGTCTAAAGTGAGCCTACCCATATTATACTCAGAAATATTACTTGCTATAAAGTTCAATCTTCCGCAAGCCGATAGAAATGCCAAAAAAATCGAAATCTTTTTCAATAACTCCTAAAATACTTATCCAATGAACTTTAGATTTTACAACAACAAACAAAATCTTATCAAACATATTTACTGAAACTTTGAAGAAATTATCTTAAACACATCATTAATTCTGCATAATTATATAACACGAGGTGTCAATTTACAACATTATCCAATACAAAGTGGTCAGAACTTCAACTATTAATAACTTTTGATAGGATAACGATATCTTTTTAAAAGAATTCATTAAAAGAGTCATGTCGAATTAACTAAATTCTTTTATGACGTCATTATTTTAAAATTGCGGCGTATACCACAACAACAACTCAGGACTTGATTTTTATTTTGAAAATTTGATGACCTTACTATAAAAGGTCTTTTTTTGACTTTCAGAATATCAAAACAGAATTGAAAAACAACAGCAATGTTTTTAGAAGATATAGCTCTGTTAAGAAAGGTAATTCTTTTTCAAAAGTTGATATTTGTGATGACAACATCAAGTAACCATGGCAACCATTGTTTATACAACATGACTTTTCAGGTTGTATTATTGAGCCTACCTCTATACCAAATTTCAAGTTTTTGAAATAAGCCAATCTGGAGTTATGGCCGCGGGCAAAAAAAAGACCAGGTACAATAGGTTCTAAAACTGTCTTGAAAGACCAAAATATTATACAAAGTCATGGAAAAAAGTGCCTTATGTGAAGACAGAAACTTTTTCAAACTATGCACTAACTTTTAAGGCAGACCTTGATTAATTCTAAGATAAATTATGCTCAAAATGTCTATACGCTCCCTCCCAACCATTTGGATTATAAGCATCCCATTTTCTAGTGTTTTGAGGTGTGTCATAAAAACACTGAGATTTGTCCTAACACTACACAAACGTAAAAATATCGCTGTAGTTGTTGGTTTATGTAGATGCAAAAAGGAGCTTCGGCTGTTTTCACATGGCTGTGTATTTTTTATTTTTTTGCCATTATTTTTAAACCTATTTTTGTCTAGACATCATACTTATAAAATGTAGGTAATTGAAAACTTTAATCTTGAGTGTATTGGTATTTAACAGAGAAATGAAGGGATTAATGATATGACCACAAAAAGTGATTATTTTACTATAACGGCACCCTGTCAAGAACGATTCAACAACATTTATGAATGATGACTTTCTGCCAGGCTTTATGCTGTAACTATATAGAACTCTTTATTAAGCTGTATAAAGTACGAAAAATACGAGATTTCAGCACGTTGCTGTATGTTAGGCCATTGCAGAAAATATCCATATGCTTAAGCATTAATGATACTAAAAGGGAACAAAAAACTAAACTTGCATGGACCCATTAACTTCATGAAACAAGGAGTCAATCAAAAAACTAAGTTTGTCAAAAAATTTTAATTTTTGTGCCCCTCCCCTCTCTCGTTAGCTTTAAAACAATAAAACTTACGCTATAAAACAATGGTTGTTTTCGTTTTTGGCTTAACCTCTCTCCTTCGTTGAACAAACGTTCTTTTTGAATGACCCTCAATATTAAGATATTTGTCATGTCTTTAGCTATTAATATGTTTATGGGACTTTGGCGCTAATTTCTTC
Source organism: Darlingtonia californica (assembly GCA_032270445.1). Lineage (NCBI taxonomy): Eukaryota > Viridiplantae > Streptophyta > Magnoliopsida > Ericales > Sarraceniaceae > Darlingtonia > Darlingtonia californica. The sequence goes on from JAUBWS010051844.1 coordinate 6,691, forward strand.
AAATATCTTCATGCAGGGCATATGTATTTTCAAGCCCTGGTTTTGTTTCATTTAAAAAAAAAATTTGGCCTAGATCTATTTGGTTTGGCCAATTCTATTTTGCGTTTTATTAGAGCAAAACATTTTGGTTTCATGGCAGCTCACTTTTGGTATAACAAAACTTCATGCAAATTTGGAATCTACAGATATGCCAAAAATATTGTCTTTTAGATATCTGAACTGGCACAATAAGTCTTTCAGATGCAAATACGACGATATAGCATTTTTGTCATTTTTATCTTTTAATGGCATTTTGATATCAACAACTTAATAAAAACAAAACATTTTCATCAGTTTGATGCTTTTAATATGCGGTATGATTAGAACGGTATTTTGCGGCATCTTGATTTAGCGGTCAGGTGTAAGTTTTAAATTTCGTAGCAGTTTAGTTTTGCGGTTGTTTGACTACAACCATCCCAAAAAAATTCCATGCATTTAAGTAGTCAATTTGACTGTCAGATTTTGGTTGTAAAGTTTAATCACTATAACACGTTTTTTTCTAAATCATAATTAATTTCTCAAAATTCGAAACCAAAATGAGTCGAAATTTAAAAGACATTCTTGCCCGCAAAATCAAAATACAGCAGGTGCAAAATTTTCTAAAAAATACTAAAAAATCTAAATTCCTAGACATTTTTGTACATTAAAGTAATCAGTATGGTTTCGTTTAAAGTTTCGGACTTCCATGAATATTGTCTGCTTGGTCTTCAATTTTACACACTGGATGAAGTCGAATGACTTAATTCTTTTGCTCTGTGATTTTCGATAACATTGGAAGAATTATCCATTTCAGTTGCTAGAAAAATATGATGATAAGAAAAACTCTAATTAGGATCATGTTACAGCTAATCTATTATTAGATTTACCACTCCAGACATTTTGCCCTCCTCTTGGTCTATAGGCTAACGTCCAAAGCCGATGTCAAAATCGTCAAATACGGAGCATGCGCAGTAGTTATCATAACAATAGAATCACCACAACTACACGAAAAAGAGCCAATCACGTAGCTTTGTTACGCGTACTATTAACCAATCAGCGTGTCTATTTTTCACAATCGAGGTTTTATGTTTATAGTCCCCAGACTTCCGACATACTCGGTTTAGGAAGTTAGCCTATAAATCAAGTGGAGGGCAAAAATATGTTTCAACGCAGTGTAAAATACGTGTTAAAACGGTTTTTTGTCTTCCAAAGACACTTATCAAAATAAATTATGAATTTACTGAAATTATTTGTACCATAGTATTTATGAAAGATCCAATCAACGCAATATACTTTCGCGAATTCAGACCACAGTCATAAGTAGCCGACGAGCCAAAAATACAAACAACTGTTCTTTTATACTTTTCGAAATAAAAAGTTAAAACATACTTTTGCTGGAAGCAGTTGTCAATGTTTTCCAGCCTACTGCTTCTTTCCATTCTTTTTGTACCTCTTTCTTAGTTAGAGTGTAAAACACAAAAATGAAGAAGCCCTGAAGCGAGTTGAAGATGCAAAACAAGTATTGGAAAACCAGAGTTAGTTTACCAACAGCTAAAACACCAAACACCCAAGTCATTCCAAGAAGAATCGAGCAAGAAATTGTGATCCTCGCCATTTTTTGTATTTCATCGTCGCTGTCCTCATTCTTCATAGATTTTGTCTGACGGTAGTTCTTCCTGAGCTCAGTTAGCACAAGTACCATGAAAATGATGTTGGTTGCGATAATCAAAGCAATAGGTGCGAGCAGGGTGACGTAGAAGGATACCCCACTGACTAAACATCTGTAGAATAAGAAGTAAAAAATGCTGCAATATCACAGACCATTATAGTAAATTAAGGCTAAATCCATTTAGAAGAAACAAATCTAAAATACTGAAACAATAGCAATTATCTGCTCACAAAACCAAGGAGGATATTGGTTGTTCTACAACATAACTTTCACCACATTTTCATAAAAGTTTGAAGTACTGGAAACACTGGAGCCGTACTGGATCGTCAAAGTTGCCCGTTGAGAGTTCTTTCAAAAGCAATGTTTTATATCAAATTGATTGTCCACGGTGTAATTCGTGCTATGTCGGCCAATCGAGCCGTCATTTAATACAACGTGTTAAAGAACATCGACGTAATGAACCAGTCAGTATTTATATGAAAAATAATTGTACAGGTAAACTATCTATGGATGATGTTACTATTCTTTGTTCAACTACGAAAAACATGTATCACCTTATGACACTACTAGAGGCCCTTATGATTAACCAAATCTAACAAAATCTGAACACAAAGGAATAGTACAGAAGTAGGTCATTAGTAATTAAAATTTAATTGCTTTGGACACGGACTTTAGTTGTCTTTTTTATTGGTTGGTTGGTTTTAGTTTTTTTGTTTTGTAGCCAAAATTTTAGAATGCTTGAAATTTAATTTTGCTATTATAAGAGACGTGTGTTGTGTATATTATGTATGTACTGGAAAGTTTTAATATCTTAGATTTGTTTTTAGACCTGATGATGGATCAATGATCCGAAATATATTTTCAAATAAAAAAAAAGATCATTGTTGGTCCTCGGATAGTAATAATTATATTACATCGTAATGTTTCTAGCGTATTCATATTACTCAATTTTCATAGAAATTTTCAACATTTCTTAATTTTTGAATCTATATTTCTTAATACCGCTAAGGACAAGAAGTTTGGACCAGTAATGCATCTTCACTAGAGCACTAGTACCACTGTTAATTCGGTTACCAGTTTTAAGTGTTATTTTAATCTAAAATTCGGATTCCACATACGACCAGCCTGTAAAATACACTGTAGTAGTATTATAATAAAAAACATCAGATACGGCAAAGACTAACGAAATTTGATTGTTTAAGGTCAATGGTTTAACCTTATTATACCCGGGGGTGGGGAGGCTTTTTTTAACCGTTGCCAAAATGTTTTTTAATTAATAACTCCAAAAATGATTATGTCATGAACTTGAAATTTTGCAGTAATTAACAAAAACTTATTAGACACCTTTTCTGAAAATTTAAAGTATTTATCTTAGACACATCATTAATTATCCATCTAACACAATGTGTCAATTTACAACCTTATCCAATACAAAATGGTCAGAACTTAACTCTATTTGAACTGGGCTTTTAGGGGCTCTGAAATTGTTTTTTTTGGGGGGGGGGGGGACCATTTGTCTTCCCCTTATATAACTTTCTTAATGTAATAGATGTGGACATGAAACTTGGCATGAACGTCAACAACTTTAGAATGATAAGATCTGTCAAAAAACATCTGATTAAGTCATCAATTTTTTGGATGACGTCATCATTTATCCAAACTTTGACCTAAAAAGGACCTGCTAATTTTTTGTTATACAGGCAATTATTCCTTTTTAAAAGTAGTAAATATTATAGTCAGATGATAATATTCTTTAAAGAAATAATTTTTAATGGTGACAATACTTGTATAATAACGTCATTAGTCAATAAAATCATGTCAAAATGAATGTTATTTACGTAAAACTTTTACCGCCAATTTTCATGATTGAAAGAAATTGTTCATGTATTTTTCGCCCTTTCCTATAACATTGCAGTCAGAATACCTTATTTAATTTGCGGCAAGATGATATGTTACAGTAACAAATTTCATGAAAAAGTTAAAATTTGTTGAAAATTACTTGTCATTAAAGTGATAACATACAATAAATGCCGAAAATGAGCAAAATAAATATCAAAAGTTTGAATTCTGCATGAAAAAACAAAAAGAATTATACATATTATGACCATTATTTGACATAAAGCAAAGTGGCGAGAAAAAGTGCTTATAAATATAACAAAGTTAAGTTGTCAATGATTATCAAATTAATAATAATACCATCTTGAAACTTAGAATGAAGTTAAACAGAGCCAAATGGCTATACATAAATCAACATGGTAACCATATTGATGACGTTATAACTATGACGTTTAACAATTTTACAGCATTTTTGACTGTTTCGAGGGCAGTTTTGAGCAAAAAAATCAGAACTTAAAATCATTTTTTGTTCAAAAGTTATCGATCATTTTTTTGTAAATTTACTGAAAAAATTCTTATGAATAAGACATAAATCCATAAATCAATAAGGTACCCTGAAATGCTTAAATTTTAGCATTTTAAACATATAATACACAGCATAATGCCTGCCATTTTAGAAAATTTATTTTCATTAAGTTTTAGATTATATAGCAACCTATATGTCTGCCAGTTTTTATTGATCTAGCTTATCTAAAACAGGATTTATGAAGAGGTTTCAAGGGCCAAAAATTCCAGGTAAAATAGTGTTAAGAGCCGCCGATTAGAACAGCTGAGATTTAATGAAACTAAGAAAAAATCATTTTGCTCGGTTATAGGAAAAAGAGTTTATTGAAAAAACAAACAGAGATTAACTCACAGGTTAGCTCCTCCGTAGTCTTCAGATTTCACACTAGCAGTTACCATCACAACAATTGCTGGTAATCCTGGGAAAAAGTGAGAATTATAGAGAAGCAAATGACTTTGTTTAGCTCATTCGATAAATTAAATATTGCAAAATTCTGGGTTACTTTTCAGTTTTTGTTCGTGATTTTTTGTAGCATCTTGAGTTGTTACAGTTAGACATCTTTAAAAACTACTACTGCGGAACCGTGGCCGAGTGATTAAGTCGCTAGAAGCCCAAAAAAGCGTCAGGAGGTTACTACGTTTTAGGCTTGCGATATTAAAATTTTAACAACCAGTTAATGCTTTATGCCCAAGGGAGAATTTTAGTTAATAATGGATGCTCCGGTTGCCTAAACAGGAGTTACGAGCTCAAATTCTTTGCAAGTATTTAAGTAAGGAATATCAACACCAATTAATTCTGCATTGTACTCTGACGTGTTTCCAGGAAAGGATGGCTCTTATTGATAACAGTCCATGAAGAACTGAAGAGGTTATTCTGCATAAGTAATCATATCACAACATAATCAGTTTATAATGAGCTGAAGAGCCTATTCTGTTCCAATAATCACATCCTTTGCCCGTCCACCCAATCTTCTGTTTGTTCATTTACCCATTTATTTGCTGTCAATTAAAGCTATTTAAAACCCTAAAGTTTTTTAGATATAAATACCTGTACATGCAATAATACTCCTGATAAAGAATTGGAAGTCACTGAAACCTCTTTTTAGGCTTTTGAACAAGATAATGTACAGATTGAAGCCTTGCACTGCCATCCAACCGAATGAAACCAGCAGGAAGTATTGGAGTAGCGCAGCAATGACTTTACAAGAAAGTTTGGACCCAGTCTCTTCAACACCAAATAAAAAAATCAATATTGTGCACATCAATGACAGACTAAGGCATATCAAAAACCTTGGAACTAATTTGCTTCGGAGTTTTCTAAATAGGAACAGACAAATTCATACATTAAACATGCTCAATGTGATAAACTGTTACTGGTAAGCTCAGGACTTTCTCTGACATTTATCCGAAACTAATCATTCATTTTGATGCAAATACGAGAGGAACTTGCAAGTCTTTACAAGGAATGATATGTAACGCAGCATTTCTACCCACTAATTTACAGGTGAACATCAATCAAATTTTTCTACCGTTCATTATAAACTTGAAAAACAATGAATTTTCATGTATTATATGTCTGAATATTCTTTACGTTTGCATATAAGAAAATGATTTCAAACATTCAAAGGTTCAAACAAATTTTCCTAGCCATTGCTTCGTATAAACTTTGATGAATGCTATAAAGTTAAAAATATGAATGTGGTTATTACTTGAGACAGCAGTTCGACAAGACGGTCAAGAACAAACCAGCCAATGAGATTCCACAACCTATCCACGTGATATATTGAAGAGCCAGTGGATTTGATTGAGTCTGAGCAATATCAATGATTAGCGCAAAATTTGTCAAGTGATTTGTTTGGCATAAATACAAATTTCCCGCTATCTCTATTCCTTTCGTCAGTCCATCTGTTGACCAAAAGTCTGTTATGGGAAATGATTTAAATTAATTGACGTGAAATGTCCAGAGTGAAAAAAAGCCATTTAAATAAAACTACTGTAAAAAGGGGTGGTTTCGGACTCTGGCAGTGAGGTGGTGGGACGGTATTAAATGGACGTCTGGTAATAATTGTGACTGTTTATCAGAAAGTCATCCTTCCATGTCACTCCATTTTCCTAACTCATTGCGTTATACTGTACAAGAGTTTTTCTGGTATTAGAATAGTTGAAAGCAGCTTTTTGTTAAGTGCTTTGTTTGCCATAAATACAATTTATCCGCTACCTCTATTCCTTGCAGCAGTCGTACTGTTGACCAAAAGTCTGTTATTGGAAACATATAACTTAATTGACGAAGTGATGTAAAGACAATAATAGCATTACAGTAGCATTAAAAAAACAAATTTGAAAATTTCCATTCTCCACCCTATGAGCACGTCATTTGCTTTGAAAAGTATCACAGAGTTGCTGGAAAGGTAAAAAGAAACATGAATAAAGTTGTTCTAAAATTGCATTGAAATTGTTCTGAAAATAAAGATTATTGATAATCTTATGAAAACTTACCGTTGGTCTCATTCCAGAAGTTGCAATTTGGATCTTTATCAACAGTTGAAGAATCTAAAATTTTGAATGTAATATTGATCGGTGTCTGAAGGTTTTGAAGTTTTTTGTTGTTGATGGTAGCTGATAAAATTATGCTCGCAGTAGTAGCAGCTTCTTTACTTTTGAATAAAGCATTATTTCTGAAGGTGAATGAGTAAATGCTGATGTTGGTTGCCCGTGGAAGCGCTGATTCAGGGACATTCATTAGTGCAAGCACTTCAGATTCTGATATGGCACGATTCTCATCAATTAAAGCTATTAATGTGTTTGCATTGGGAGCAGTTGATACAATCTGTACATTACTTTTTCGAGTGACTTTTGCAGCAACAAAGCCTATATCTTTAGAGGAAGCTTTAATTTCACCACCAGGTTGTAGTAACGTGGTAGAATGTTGGCCCATAACTTCTAAGCTATTACGAATACTGTCTGATGACTGAGTGGTTTTTTCAGCTACGGAAACTATTTCAGGTGGTGCTTCAGATACCTCACTTGCCACTAACAGAACATCAGTCAAGACCTATAACAGCATTCAATTTCCTAATTTAAATCTTCCTGTAATCTGAATCATACATTACTCAAGAAATAGTAATAAACAAATGGCACATTAAAGACCCATAAAAACATAGAAATCAAGTATTTTTTGCCATTAAGAGTAATCACATCATTACATTGCCATCGTAAACTTTGAAGACAACTTAAAAAAGCTTGTTTTGAAGTTGTATTGACAACGGCAACGCTGTTCTCTGTGAAGGTTTAATTTTGAAATGCTAATGTTTGTGAAAAAGAGGGATTGTATGAATAAAATGTAATCCGTACTAGTAAAATACAGTTTTGACACTGTAAACTATAAAACAGTCTATATTTCACCCTACAAATTAAAATTCAAACTACGTCCTCAGTGATGAATATAATGTACATTCTGTAGGCTTCTTCTTTAGATTTCTCGGGCTACCGTCAATATAGAATGGAGAAAACAAACAAAACAATAGTACTATATAAAAAATGAGATCAGGAACCTATTATTGAAGCCATGCATAGACTATTTCAGTTGTTTAACCAGAGTAAAAGGAAAGAATGACGCTATTTTTTTCCCAAGGCCACCACCATCTTTTTTAATAACTCTAAGAATACTTATGCTATAGATTTGAAACTTTACAGTAATTAACAATAACTTATAAGGCACATTTTCTGAAAATTTGAAATAATTATCTCAAACACCTTAAAATATATGAAAGAATGATATTAGGAACCTATTATTGAAGTCCGTGCATAGACTATTTCAGTTGTTTAAAGAATTTAAAAATGATTCTACTACAATGATATAATTTGTATATGATTTTTTTTTCAATAGGTATGAGTGTTTTAAATTTTAAATCATTTTAGTTTACGTAACTATATCCGTATCTACTTTGTAGTATTTACCACTCCCCTAGAGAAAAACACATAATACAAAAATTTAATTTTAGACATTGTGTTAAAAGTTCACATCAACTGCTTTACCAGCTTTTGTGTTATGGCTTTTTTGAATTACATGAGTGTTGTTACTAATTAATTGTTTGTACATTGTTTGAGACTTGTGCAATTATTGTGTCAAAAATGAGCTATTTTGAATTATTCTGTCGAAACTTGTCGAAAATGTGTCGAGGGGGCGTATCCTAACGTACATCAAAAAATTCTATCAAAAAGGTTAAGATTGAGATATAATAGACCCTTCTCTTAGCGATTAAGAATAACAATGAAAAAATTAAAGAAAAGAGAAGGAGAGTACTGACAGAGTTAATACTATTACCGTTTGGACCTCTTCTGCCGTGGTCGTTGTGTTGATATTTTGAGCAATATTTTCAATGATCTGCGAAACTAGGGAAAACTCTTCTGGGATCGAAATAACATCAGATGAAGAGACAATCGATGATAAATTACTCGAAACAGTCTTGATTGAAATGCAGTTTCTTTGCCTAACATTACCGCAAATCATTTTCTATAAGAAAGAAAAAACTCTGTCTTGCTAGCATTTTGTGAGAATTTATTGGCGTTAATCCAAAAGCGAATTCGTTTAAAGTCAGCATTAGTCCCTTTCATAAAGATTCCAATGACTGACAAAATTAAAGGGGGTGAGTGTTATCCGCAAAATGATATGTTTTTGACGATTTGATGCAATTATGCAGATCCTTAATATACAAGATAATAAGTATGTGAATATATATAGAAATCATCTTATTTCATAAATCTTACAATATCTTAAATTATAGCACTGGATTCAGTGTTATTAAGGTGTTAAACTTACATTTTCAAGTTCAACAAGGACCTGTGTGGTTTTCTTTTTAGCCAGACAATGTGATAGGTGTGGTGTTGTCCACACTGGTGGAATGGATGAAGATTCTGATGGCTTACATTCTCTGATAAATGACTTTTGGTTGGTGACTGTTGATCCATATGTACAATTCTTTGTGATGACAGTTCCAGTTTTGGATCTATCGTAACTGTATACTCCTTTATATTCAATTGTGCCAATTGATTCATCAGGACAGTATTCTGTGATAAAAAGTCGATTCATCATTTATACTCCTTAATTAGCGCCTAGCGTTACAATGTCTTCTTTTTATCCGACGTTTTTATTGGTTTATTTCGATCACGTCAACGAGCGCTATTTTCCTGTAGCGACCGACGTCGAAGAAGATGCTACATTGCATTGGAAGGAATTCTTTGTAAAATCTATGATTTGACCGTATAAATAACCTTAAATAACCCTATTTACTTTATTTTTATTAAGTTACCAGGTACTAAATGGCTCATAAACCTTATTATCCAGGCGCTACGTGGAAAAAAAGCAATCTCGGTTGTTTGCATGGACCAAACGCAGTGAGGTCCATGACGTCACAACCTATGTATGTATGTATGTATGTAATCTTTATTTTATGTTGACACAGTCGATTCAATCATTTATACTCCTTAAGTAAAACCCTTTATTGCAATGTTGCTATATCAATACAAAATACGAATCTTTCTAAATGAATAATCAAAAACTATAGCAAAACTTTTTCATGCCCGTATTTTTGCATTTCACAAAAGGTAATTTTGAAGATTTTGAGAATCTTTAGAAATATTCTTTTTCTTAACTGGCGACCATTCTCTAGTGCATGAATTTTGTGTATAACTACATGTTTTGTGTGGAATATTGCATCTTAGAAATATTCTTTTTCTTAACTGGCGATCATTCTCTAGTGCATGAATTTTGTGTATAGCTACATGTGTTGTGTGGAATATTGCATCTTTAGGAATATTCCTTTTCTTAACTGGCGACCATTCTCTAATGCATGAATTAAAGAGAACCTAGGTCGAAAGGGCGTAAAGAGATTCTGTGAAAAATGTTTTTGTCATCGGCACTTTCAAACTCCACATAAACTTTAATGTTTCAAACCTTTTCACTATATTTTTACACACAGGACCCATGGAAGAACAGAAATTTTGTAAATATGTATAAATTTTACTTATTTTTGAACGGTTTTATCCTGTATTAAGTATTCGTGAATAATAATGAATAATAATAATAATAATAACAATAATAACAATAATAGCGATAATGCCTTCCCTTAAGGTATGACTTACTTTCTTCTCCACAACAACGAAAGTTGTATCTGGTCTTTGTAAGGGTGCCATCCCATACCAAATGGAGTGCAGTCAGAAAATGATGATATTTTTTGCACACAACATTTTGTCGATCCAGAAATAAAGTATTACCACCCCCGTAATCGGTGAACTTGGTGGCTCCTGAATAACACGTCTTTTGATTGGATAAAACACAGCATTTGTATCTATATTGAATGGAATTCGGTGTTGGTCGATCAAGTTGAAACAAAGTGATGTAGTTATTATCACATTGTAGTTGATGTCTATCCAGATAAATAAAATTACCGCCACCGTATTCATTGGCTTCAGTATTTTTATCTAGAGATCTTTCGCAATTGTGAGGTAATGCACAACATTCATATCTGTACTGGTAATCGTCTACTGTATGATTTCTGACCAATCTAAATGATCGGAGACCTTGATTTTTAGGACACTTGATATTGTGAAAAGTCAAGTATAGACTATTTCCATCGCCTCCTAAGTTCCATTTCGTTGCGTGGCTATTGCATTCCTTAACAAAATCTATAATGAGACAAAATGCACTATTTTTAAGTTTAGCGACTATTTCATTCCCAATTATAATAGGCACTTACAATCATGTCGTATGTTTAATGTTAGTGTAACCTTACTTGATCACCAAAGTCTCAAACTCTTTAAATGCTATCTGAGTAATCGTTTTCAGCGAACCAAAGTTGGTTCATTTTTCAGTTCTTGGCTGCTAATATTAAAAGGAGTACCTCAAGGATCCATACTCGGGCCCTTATTATTCAATATTTTTATTAATGATCTGTTATCTTTTGTAACTAAGACTGACATTTGTAATTTTGCGGATGATAATACCGTCTATTCTTGTGCCAACTCTCTAGC